>JAQGFW010025156.1:0-14899 GCA_030463445.1 Euplotes aediculatus
CCCCAAAACCCCAAAACCCCAAAACCCCAATGTATATTTTGTGATTGAAACCTAAAAACATAATAATTTTTTTTTAAATTAAAAAGCATTACTGTTTCAATAATAACAATCATAATTTCAAAATAAATCAGAATAATTTTGCACATAGCTAAACTACAACTAATTTTGAGCTGTAAGTCAGTTGTTTAATAATTATGCAGATTATGATAACTTATCTTCTGTAAACAACTCTATTTCCCACTCTGATCATCCATGGCTCTCTATAAAAAAAAATCATCACCATTAAAAGTAATTTTAAAAAGATGAATTAAAAATAAGAGTTTGTATATAGAAGGCCGACTTAATTCTACCAAAACTCTGATTAAATTACTATTTAACTCAAACTTATGTTCGCATTTATTTTTAGTTCCATCGTTGCTAATAAATCGAAGTTGCAACTTATGAGAAAATGCTATCAAAGTTTGAAAGGAGAAGGCAAATAGACTGCATGCTCTTTTTGAAGTACACACTCTGCTAAAATATATTTGGAGATTGTAGTTCAATGATAAACGAGTGTTGATAATGGAGTACATGAATAATACTAATTTTACCTCTTAAATTTAAAATCATTGTTTTGCGACTGCTCGCCTATAATATCTTCAAAATCTAGCTCCTCGTTTCTTTGATCTTTAAAATTTGATATGTTTCCGAAGTGCTGTAGGTTTGTGCTCTGATCAATCCGCTTTAACAAATTAATCAAAAAATTACAAAGTCGTCCGTGCTTTTGGGGACTGGGGACTGGATAATTGTTTTGTTTGCTATAAGTAATCAGGTTTGTGAAGGATAACAGTTATTGTGATTTCAAAATTACTTGTGATTGCATTTAACATCAGAAACTTAAAACCACAAAATTGATGGCAATAAAATCAATAGACAGTCAACAAAAGCTTTTATCTTCTAACTAATAGAGAAAACTATATTAGTAAAGTAAATACAAATTTAATTGTTTTACTCTGCTTTTAATTAAATATTAATCTGACAAATGCAAGCTTAAAATTTATTTAGTAAAAAGTTTCATATTCATCTGAACTACAGTTTTTTAAAAGATAGGTTTAAAAACAAGAAATTTTAAAGTATAAGATTTATTTTTAATATAGAATAATAATCAAAAAATCATGAATCTAGTCGATTAGATAACGAGCTAATAGATGTATTAAGTTGCTAAGTGTTAATTTATTTATTAAAAATCAATTAGAAATATTTAAAACAAGAGACTCCTTCAAGGCATAAAAGATCTAATTATACTAATTATCGTGAGTGTTGATAATCACAGGCAATTTAGCATTTACCAATCGATCAAATAAAACTTTACTTCAAAAATAAATAATTGGAGATTATCCTTCAATGAAAACAAAATAATGTTAAGCAGAATTCATTTTAATAAAAGTCGAAACATAATAATCATCTGAATAGAGTGTGATAATTGGAGGTCTGATGATTAAAGTTAACATTCTTGATTTCAAAATTATAGTTTCAAACAAATAAGGAAGCATAATAAATCATCACACTAACCGAAGTGCTTCAGAGTTAGCTTTATTGAGTATTCTCAATTTCAATATATACAATCACCTCAATTTTAGATTTTGAGATAAATTGAGATTGGAAGAATTTAAAATAGGAAAAATCTAAAGTATTGCGTATTAAATAATTGTTCAAATGAGTTCATTCTTTATCATTTTAAAGTGAAATATCTTCAAGTAATAAAGATTTCTTTAAGCGATCTTTCACTCAGTTTTTTAGAATTTAATTTGTGAGAACTCAGACGATTTATAAATTGTTTAGAGTTTCATAAGTTCATTTTCTTTATCGTATTCCTCGCTTTTGTATCCAGTGATGCCGATTTCCATCTGCTGTAAATATACATCTTATCTTATTAACTGTGTACTTAGTATGTAATTGAGCACACAATTGACTTATGAACTAGCTAATAATTGTTTGATTTATTTTCCCAATTATGATTGCAGCAAACTTCAAATTATAATTGGTAAAAACAGAAATTATCAAATAACTTTTATGTGAAGAGTTATATTCAGATATATCTCGCCTGCACTTCTCCACTTAATCATATTTGGTGCTTTGTGTTGATTGAAAACTCGTTTATATGAAGAATAAGATATTCAGTAACTTTTCATTTATGAAAAAGAGATGAAATCCAGCTTAAATCTCATTAATACAAAATTAGCAATTTGTCTTAATCTCCACAACGCCTATTTTCATTAGAGATCAACTTCACTTTTCAAATAATTTTGAATATATGTGATTGAAGAGATTTAAATATCTATTAAGATCAGAGCACCAAAGTAACCTTCAATCCTATATGATTGAAAAACCTGCAGAGCATTTAAGAAAACGAAAATACACTACACTCAGTCATTTGTCAGAACAAAGCGTCTATTTGTGTAAGAACAAACAAGAAAGTCAATTAGACAGTACAATTTGTATTTACGAATTTTACTTCTCTGTAGAGACTCTCTGATGCCTTCTTCAATCAAATAAATCTTCAAAATTAGATAACAATAAATCAACTCCATCTTTACTAATTTTTCATCTCACCTCTAGTGTTCCGATTCGAATAGATGCTGCTATTGCTATTATTGTCCCATAATTATATTGAGTTGAAAACTGTTGTGAAAGGAGCATCACAATTCAATACAAATACCAAATTTAATTAATTATGAGTATGTTCTTGCTCTTTTACATAATAACTTATCCATTTATTGTTTTACATCATTTATAATTCGTTTAGATTCATTCTTGGTTTTTTTGAACAAGATGATAAGAAATTTTTCTAAATTTTCTAAACTCCTCTCAATATATTCTTTTTATGCCAAACTTAGATGTATGATATCTATTGAGTTTTTGGTCAAAATAAATATTTGCAATCTTTTCTCGTTTATCTTTTATTTGCTTTGTCTGAATTTTGAAAATTTAGGACTCATTTTAAAAAAAATTTGCATCTTTGATTTTTCATCTGCTCTTCGTGCATTCTTCTTTAATCATTTTCATAATAATTTTTATATAATATCGGTGCAACGAAATGGTCAGCAAACTTTAAGTAGTCCTCTAAGCAAATATCAAGAAAGGATGAGTGATTTATTGCAACCAATTTATGAAGCTCTCTTTCGTCTCCTTTGGGCATTCCTCTTTCTGATTTCAATTTCGATTGATTGTGCTCAAATTGAGGAAAATAATGGAAGTTATGGCTGCGAAACTTATATGTTCTCAATTACCGTAAGAGATTAAATAGGAGGCTTGGCTTTAAACTTGCAATTAAACAAGTAGAATATGCAGTTGAAGCTAGCACAGATAAACATGGTATATTAAATTTAAATAGTTTCAGATATAGTTCAGTATCTATTTTCTATTTATCTTCAGATCAGAAGTTTTCAAAAAAGAAATTATGAATAGATCATTCGGATTCAATTTTCAATAGGATTTTATATAACAACAAACTACATTAAGAATAAAATTAGAAATATAAACAAATAAAGAAATAACTAATGAGGAACAATTAATAAAAATGAATATATTTATTAATCTTTTTATGATATATGGCTTTTGATCTGCAATTTTACTTATATCGCGATACTATTGTTCATGTATTTAATCATTTATCACCATAAGCTATCTAGTTTTAGAAGGAACTAGCACAATTCAAAAAAGATCAGAATTTTTGTAAAAGCTTTTGCCAAAAGAAACAGTCCAGATATTTTGCAACTAGAATAAATAATTTTTGGATCAGTTTAAGGTCAGTTAAAAGGAAGCACTGATTTACATTAAACACTCCGGGTAGAAAGCTTGCTAGTATTTACTTACCAAAATTATCAATTAAGGTATATTGGTCAATTTAAAATATAAATTCTGTGTTTTATTCTTAAATTTTATATAAAAATAACATTTTGAAATAATAAATTAAATTGGGAGATTTTGGAATTATCTATAAAAAAATAAACACAAGTATTAATTAAATTTACTCAAGAATAATTATTTAAATAAAGAAAAATTACCTTTATGATATATATTCTTTAGGTCTTGACTTAATTGAAACATATTTTTAGATATTGTGACAATATTATTATAAAAACATCTTTACAAATTAAAGCAATACAAAAGCAACAATAAAACGAATAAAAATGGTATACATTAATAGAAATCTCTCATTAATACAACATTTATTTAAGAAGTTGATTTTCGAAATCAAAATAAGTTAATTCAGAACTAACTACATCTTATTTCTTATAACAAAAGATTGAACCTTAAAAATACTTTATCTTAAAAAATTGCCTAAATTATATAAAAGGGATGTTATTTTATAGGGTGTATGCTAATATAAACTGCCTTTTAGCATAATTAGAGTTGGAATTATTAATAAATAAAATATCAATGAAATATAACAAGTAATTACTGATAAATTTACCAACTTAACATCAAATATAGTATAATAATAAATTATTGAGAGAATGAAATAAAGAACTACAACACAATCTTATTGAGATTTTTTCAGCTTTATTTAAATTCTATTTTTTAATCTATAGTAACATACTGAATGAATTATATATCATAATGCTTATTTTCAATACCATTCCCTATTTTTTAGCAAGCATTAGAAGGAGAAAATAGGTTTACTCGAGAAGTACAGTTTGATATAGAGACTTTCAGTGTATAATCTGCACAATATTCTTATTAATTAAGCACGATTTATATATAATCAGATAGTACATGGATCTTTGTTAAACTCTTGATAATAATTAAATAGAAGGAGATATGTCTTTGTAAATAGAATACCTATGTTATATATGTACGAATACATCTGTGCCAAAGTATCACTCAATTAGAACAGAGGACCTAAGTATCCCTGTGAAGTCAACACTTTATATTTCATCAAGCATTTATTAAATTATCATATTTATTATCTCTTAATTTTTTTAATTTAATATAATCTTATTTTACTATTATTATATGCATTTGAGAAAATAAATAATTTACAATCTTTGTTATTTTGAAAGAAGAGAAATTGCTTTAAGATTTATGAAAACTTCAATATAAAAGTATTTATTTTTTAAACTATCAAAATAAAATGAAAATAAATATTATCTTTACTTTTATTTTCTTCAAACTCAGATATTTTGCTATTTGAAATCTTTCTATCATTTTCTTTCTGAAATACCATCTATAAAGTATCAAAACCATTGCTTTACCATGTGTTGTTTTGGTATTACTTTGCTTTGTTGTCTTCTTTTAAACACCTGAACAAGCAACGCAACTATAAATATTTGAACATCAATTACATGCTGTTGTGAGACACGGCATTCAACTGCTCAATGCAATCAAGTACATAAACACGTTTTCAGTTGAATTGTTCCACTGCGATGACTCTCAGTAAACATACATCAAAGCAATCGTAACAAAGACTGAGCATTCGCACACTATTTTGTTGATATTTGCCTTGATCGAGTCAAATGGTCGCACGATAATCTGATAAACTATGAAAGCACCTTGGATGCAAATTAGTGATATTATTTTATTTTGAATTTGGAACGTGTTTGTAGTTCAAATAATTGCACAAAATAAAGCTCGATGTAATAAAAATAATGATGAAAATGCCTTTGCATTCATTTTATTTTTAAGCATTTTATCAAACTCATCAAAAACATTAACTTCATTATCATCATTATATGAATAAAGCCATTTAATAAATCAAAAGACTAAAAATGTAATCAGTAATATTATAATTACAATAGATATCCACCAAGATAAAATAAACTTAGAGCTTGAGTTGTTGATTTCGCTGACTGTTGAAACTAAAATCAAAAGATATCCTAGAATTATATATCTGATGTGATAGCCCAATCATATCCAGTTTTTGAATTCAGTACGTATTTTAATACATTTTGTTGATCAGCAACGAGATTTAAGTCAGATTTTAACAAAAACATATATTATAGATTCAGTAACCATGAATGAAAGTCCAATTCAAACAAATCCAAAAATATTTACAAAACCCGAGTTTGAGACGAATCCGAGATTATCTAAAGTCTCGTTTGTTTGGTCAAAGTCATTTTCAATATTGAACAGAGATCTAATAATGATAAAATCGAATCCAAGAAAAGCAAATCTCATAAGTCTAAATAGTCCGTTTATATTCTTTGTAAAATAGCTGCCTGCAATAGGCAGAACTATGATAAGCTGGATATGTTCAATACCAACATAAACTCCTTGTGGATACATGTCTGTCATTATTCCGAGAATAATATCAAGCACAAGTCAAATAAATACTGAAATCCAAATAAATAAAGCCATCGACTGGTTTAAAGTTGATATTTCAAAAATTGACTGTTTTGTAGAAGTTTGGGAAGTATTTTGACTTGGAGGAGAAGTAGGAGATGAGGTTGATGATGCTAAAATAAAAGTAAACTTTGATCAAATATCAATTGTTGTACTGCTCCCTCCAGTACAAGCATATCCATTTTCTACTTTTCAAGTGCTGGATCATCCATCATTTGGCTTAGTATTCCCATCATCTCATTCCTCACCTGAATCTCTTACCGTGTTACCACATAAATCAACTCATTGAGGTATTCCACCTGTCGAAATTTTTGATTTTCCAGCTGGACAAGTTACAGTAACATTAAAAGAAGAGTTTGATATATAAGTAGGATAATAAAAAGCTGACGATGGAACTACGATTAATGATTGTCCTGTGTAAGACCAACTCAAAATGCACCCAGAGTTTGCATTGATATTGACATACTCCATCCTCACATCGTATAATTGGTTTTGAGTAACTGTATATGTTCCCGTTAGAGCACTTCATCATGCTCCACTTATGACAAGATTATTCCCTAAAACAATGCATTATTAGTGTGATACTTTTATAAATTTGATATAAAATATCATATTTATCAACAATGGAACATCTATTTGATTTTAAGAAAAATGCTTTAAATCAGACTCTAACGATTGGGTTTTGAATATTTTGGTTAAAGCAGAACTCTCAGCTGCTGATGTCAGCATGAATTATGCTGATTCAATAAGATTCTCGAAGGAAATACATCCAGTAGTTAAAAATAAATAAGATTCAGCAAATTTGTAAACAAAAGTCTGATAAAGGAATTGACGAAACCATACCATAGGAATATTTAGAAGCTTACTCAGACTCTAATATGTACAAATCGTATCAAATTAAATAGTTAATATTTTGAAGATGAGAGCAAAAATCATGAGCAACTACCAGAAATACAAGAAATCGAATGAGTTCAAATAAGCATGATTTAAATTTTATATTATTAGTTTTTTTATGAATAAAAAGACAATATCAAAATCTAAAATTTAATTCGTCATAGATTATATATACATTAAATTATAAATAATAATGAAATTGATATGCATTCAAATATTAAATAAACTGATAACTCCTACTTTAAAAATGTGAAACTAGATTAATTAAAAAATATTATAAGGTATAATGTATTATATTCTAAAATAAGACAGTTTTTTAATTGTATGGAGTACGAAGGAGGATAAAATTGAATAAATATTTAACTCATATTGATTAGATAAAAAGAGATTACCTATTAATCTTAAATGAATATATGAATTTTACAAACATAAAATTTAAAAATAAAAGTTAAAAATTATCAGAAAAAGCAAATAACTACTAGAAATAATCACAATCATTCATAACAAATCAAGAAATTAAAGACAAAAGTAAGTATTATTTTGAGAAATTTATATAAATATGGATTTGTAACATAATATTTTTTCATTATTTTAAATATAATTCATTAAATTTTTCTTATGAAAATCATAACAAAGATTTGTGAATAAAAACGTAGTATTTAAATAATATATGAGAGAAAATATAGTCATATTAGTGAAATTAATAATCAAATTAAATCAATGAATATTATAAAATTTTAAGCATTTAGCTTTTTATTTTATATATTGTGATAAATATAAATTATAAATTACCAGAGGTAGCAATATTAGTATAATAAATTTATTTATTGATTAGCTATTAAATAACATTTTTATAGAATTACTATTATCAAAAAATATTATTTTAAATAAACTCAATTCTTAAATAATCGTATTTTATTTAGTTATGAAGTGCTGCTCAGTAATCGTATTTCCGCTGTCGAGATGTAAAAATATAATTATTTAAAATTCTTTGTAAAAATATCAATATTTATATCTTTATTAATTTTAATAATATCTATTGATTATCAAAGAGATTTCAGTTTAACTTAAGTATTTATAAATATGTTTCATTATAGTGAATTCAATAAATAGAAAATTTGATAATCAAAATTAGGGAAGATATTTAATAATAAAAAATCTAAGTGATCATAGTCCTCTTACTGAGTTCTCTTTGAAGAAAGTACATGTAATAAGCGAGTCAAGACAACTGATAAGTAAGATAGTTTATTTATTGCATATAAAACTAGTAGTATTTATGCAAAAATTATATATAAAGAATAGCTAATTAAACTTCTACAACTGAAAGCATATTAGTTCTAATGATGGAGAAGAATTTAATGTTTATATAAAATAAAAAATAGGAGACTGAAACAAAAAATTATTGAAATAGAAAGATAAGTATTTTGATTATAAAACCATTACTAATTAAACTTTGGGATAAGAGTTAAGAGACTGAAGATGTCTTAGGTTCCATTATTACAGCTTTTACTGACATGTTTGACATTTATTATGACGAATCAATCTAAATTGTTAATTTACAACTTTGAGTTGAGTATGGTTTGAAAATCTAGAATCTGGCAAAGAAATAAAAGAAGCTCTGTGTGAAAACTATTATGATAACAAATTTGTATGAATACTGGAATGAGAATTATCAATGATTTATATTACAGTATTCATTGCTTTTAAAAAATTAAATACATTAAAATGATTGAAATCAAATGAATCTGTTGTAAGATAATGAGAAATGAAGACATTAATGTATAAAACAATTTACTAAAGAATTATTTGAATAATAAAATAGAACTACTTAAAATGTAGAAGGTAGTCAAATAATTGCAATAAAGTATGATTAAATAGCTAACAATAAAAATAATTTATTATGAAACATAATTATAAAATAAAATAAATCTATTAAAGCATATTGAATGCTTGGATCGATCATGTGGCTGATATGCCTAACTTGTTTCAATATGACTCTCTATTGAAACATATTTAAATATCTTGGCTATTATTATCAATAAAAATTTCATCTTTTGAACATGATTAATATAAGAAAATCCAAAACTAAAGAAAATTTTATTATTATAATATGATAAAATTTATGTCTCATTAGTACCTGATTATTTTAATCCTTCTTATTATACTAAGAAAACACTCGCTTCAATTAGAGTTTCAAAAACAATATGAATTTTATTAATTTGACAAGTAAAAATATGAATATCCAAAACTCATAATCTCCATACTCTCTCCATCTTTATTTCAATTATAAATTCTCCTTTTATATGAAATTTGAGGGTTAAGAATATGAATATTGATTTTTTAAATACTTATATCTCTTTATTGTAGATAATAATTATCGAACAATTAAAAAATAATAAAATAAAACTTTTATCTTGCTCTTCAAAACTCTAGTCTAAATATATTTTTGAAAATTAGCAATTTGAAAGTTTAATTAGTTATATACAACTCATTTCATATATTTATTGCTATTCTTAAAAGCTAGAATCATATTGCAAATTTGTTTGGTTTAATCGCTCAGTATTCAAAATAATACTGCATAATTTTAAGTTTTATCAACATCACATCTTTGTATGTTTTCTTCAAGTAAATTAATCTTTAAATTGAGAAAAAATTACTTTGAGTTTCTTTTATTTCAAGGACTCTTCAAACATGAATCTAATAATTTTAGCATTTTAATTATTTTTTAATTCAACTTATTTAAAAATAGTCTGAATAAGGAAAATAAATTGAGTGTATTTTTAAATAAAAAAATGAAATTTTTTTTTAAATTAAAAGTATTGTTAAATTTGATAAAAATAACTCTACACATTAAAATAATATATTAATTGAAATCTATAACTATTTTAAACTTCTATTGCCTTTTTATTATTTTATATGAACCTTAAAGCATCGACTTTATTTGATATCTGTAATCTTTTATTGTAAATAGTCTTCGTTATATTAATAAAGCAAATAGCAGCCTATATATTCTATACTCAATAAATAAAAATGAAAACTTAGCTAATTTTTATTTTATTTAATTTCGAATTAAACTTTCCATACTGTAGGTATAAATTGATTATTAGATTTTATATATTATTTATTTTTAGAATTAATAAATTAATTCATTTTTAGTATCTTAATAATATCCTCTTTATTCCTATTGATAGCTGTTGTCACTTTTTGTTACTTTCTTGATCTCAAAGCAATTTGATAAAATTTTATGAGAAATGTTTTTTTAATAAAATTAAATGATTTTCAATATCTAGATTTTGATATCTTTATTAGCACATTGAGTTAACAAAGTAAACTAAAAGCAATACCTATATACATCTTGATGGTGTAATCAACTTCAATTGAGAAAGTTATAGTTCCAGTAACTGGTGCTTTGAAGCTAAAATAAAAATATGCTGAGACATTTTCTGGTCGTCCAGGATAAATATCTTGATAACCCATAGGAATATTTATGTTTGATCTTGTGTCTGTGTACGCAACACTTCCTGCAAGATTTATGTTTGCAAAGTATTCTCAATAAACTCCATTATTGTCATTCAGTTTAATTGAAATTGTTATGATCCCTGGCCTTGCAACTGAAAAACTGTATGAATAAGTTCCGTCGCCATTATCAGTCATCATTCCGCTGATGCTGCTCGCCAGAACAATTTCAGCACCAGCATCGACAACTCAACTGACGCTGCTTGACTTTGTGCACGAGTTCGTAATATCGATTATTAAGTTGCTTCCACCAGAAGTGAGACTGATCCCAGTCGAGTCTTTTGCAGTGACTGTAACTGTGACTGAAGTGTTTATTTCAAACGAAGTTGTTCCTATTCAAAGTTGTCGTTTGAACTTACCGGTTCCACTAATTGTACTTTGAGAAGCTGAGATCGAACCTGCAAGATTTCGTTTATTTTGAAATTCAAAGCTTTGTGTAAAACCATATTGACTTCCTATATTTTCCTATAAGTAGTAAAGTCAGAGGAAGTCGAATAATTTATTTAAATCAACTGATAAATATTGATGCATCATAAACATTAAATGGCAATTGTCTTTGCTTTACTTTTTTGACTCTGGATAAATTCTAAGTATTTAACAACAAAAATATTAGAAGTGATGACAAAAATAAAAATAATTTAGATAGTAACTATTATTCAAGAGGTTGAATACTATCTATTCAGTATCATTAAAATAATTCTGTCGCATTGCTCATCCTTTTCATAATTGTTTTAATCCAATATTAGCGAACATAGCTGGGCTGTATCAAATTTTCTTTTTCTTGCTTTCCTTCAAAAGATTGTGATCGATGTGCATTTTTTTAAAGTGAAACTAACTTATGTTTATTTTTAATCAATCCTATGTAGCTTAATTTCTTCAAACTTTTCAGTAAGGATTATTCTCTCACATATGAGTTATTTCATCAAAGTCTCCGTGCTTCTTCAACACATCCTGCCAATATTCTAATTCAGTACAGAATCTTCTAAATCCTGTTGTTTTTTCACTCCAATTTATGTTAATTTTGATGCTAGTATTGCTGTCCTTGCAGAGTCAGCATCCTGTTTCTTAAATCTTCTTTTTCAAAGTCAGTTGTTGTATTTGTTTGCTTATGTTATTCAAGTTTGGAAAGTGTAGAAGACTTGTATCAGCCAAGTGGAATTTCTAACTAACAGCGTCTCATCTATCTTTCGTTATCTGCCTCCCTCAGTCCAATCTCTTCCTGAATGTGGGATCATGAGTAGATATTTATATACCAAATATGGACATCTTCCAACAGTTCGATTTTTTTCTCACTTTTTTGCTTTGCACTGACAGCATTGGGTTTTATAAAAATCTCAGGCGTTCTTTGATTCAACAGGTCTCACCATTTTTTCAATAAGAATAAAAAAATTATTGATCAAGTTTCCATAGGATTACAGGTGTTTCTTTAATATGATGGTCGAAATATTATTCAGAAAATTTTTAATACTGTTTTATTTGAATATTTTAATTGCGCTCATTCAAATTGGACAAAGTGCTTCACAGTTTCATAATCTTTTAGGGATATCCATTTTTAATTAATACCGATTAAAACCATTAATGGATTTAATTTTTAATGCAAATATTTTGTTTGAGACGAGATTTATAAAATTATTTGATAGTAAAGATTATCATAAACTTTAAAATTAAGTATAAATTACTTTAAGTAAAATATCGATTAATAATTTTTAAAATTTGCCAATATCTTTCATAGTACCATCATGGATATGATTAATTTTAGTAATCAACATTTTCAGACTTTAAACTCAAGTTAAATATGAAAACTTGAAAACAAAGACTTTAATAAGATTTTAAATACTAAATTTTTATCATAATATATCAAATAATTAGTTAAATATTGGAAATGAGTTTAAATACTCTGCATGTTATATAAATACATAAGCAAATTTTTGTTTAATTTTAAAAAAGGGGTCATCCAAAATACCAACAGAGACGAAAGCTGGCCCAAATAATTCTCAGAAATTTGAGGAACAACCATTACGCACAATATCCAAGGAGAAGAATGAGAAAATTGAAATGGATCGAAAGGTAGGGACAGTGTGTACCCCATCAATGAATTTTGAAATATTAATTTTTATTTTTTACAAATGAAAATTTAGCATAAGTTTCAATAAATAAAATTTGATTGATTTAAAAAACTATAAAATTTATCACAATTCAAATTAAAATTTAAATATAAATTTAGATTTAATAAAAGAAAACTTGAAAAATATAATAAAAAGTATATAAAAAATAAAATACATTGTTATATTAATAATTTTAAATACTTTTGATTAATGAAATATATATTCATTATGTAAATACTCATATTTTTATCTACTTTTTCTATTAAAATCTTCACAATCAAAATAATCAAAATGGATAGAACCATTTAAGCATTCCTAAAATATGATTATAAAAGCATTAATATATAACGATTTGTTTATCTGAATATAATTTATTTAATCAATAAGCATAAATATATCATAGTTTACATACTCTGACTTCATTAAATATTTATTAGTATGATTTCTGCAAGTTTGAATTAAAATGACAATTTAAAAATTATGAGATATTATTACCTATACTTTTAAATTCAATGCTCTGGAATGTTCAGATAAAAGTAAAACATATTGCTTATTTACTACCAAATGATTACTTTAATTTAACGAAGCTCATATTTAAATTGATTTATTATTACTTAGTTCATCAGAATACCAAGAAGATAAATAAGGTAGCATAGCAATTAATTTTAAATACAATTGATGTTAGCTGTTAAAACATAAAGAGCCAAGCCTTCATTCTAAAACTATTTTACTTCACTTTTAAGCTGAAAAAGACTAAGTATTTTTGTTCGATTTGGGACCATGCAACATGAAAATATAAACACATATTTTGCTGTTATATATTTATTTACAAATTTTAAATTTAAAGGTTTTATTTTTAATATTAATGTATCAATTGATTATTTAATACAACTACCATTTACGAAACAAATCTTATTTGTTTATATGAGACGAATGGAGGGCTTAAAAAATAAAATAGTATATCCACGTGGTATGAATTAATGAAAATTTAGGCTAATATTGAGCTTAATATGAATGCGCCAATCATCAATCAAAAACAACGAATTCAAAACTAAGTACTTTGAAAATCAAAAAGATTGCTCAAATGAATTTTTTTAATGTTAATCATATTTAAGTAATGAGTTTGATATTATATGCTAAAAAGAAAAGTTTGAAAATAAAATTATTTATCGAGAAGAAGCATATTTATTTTCAATTTAATATATTCTCTTATCATTTTGTAAAATAAAAAATCCTGAAAAGAAAAAAGATAAAAATTTAAGCTATAAAAAAATTAAAGTCTTTTGAGAAAGTTGCATTGAAGATTGATATTAAAAATTCACATTTTAATTAATTCAAATCATTATATTAGTATATTTAATTAATGATCAATTTATGATTATCACAATAAAAAAGGTTTAATTAAGCTATTTTTAATATATGATTAATTTTGATTCATTAATTTTTTATTTAATATTTAAATCATAACTCAAAAACTCTTGATATTAATCTTTAAGAGATTAAAAATAAATGTCTATATATAATTAAAGTATATTTTTTAAACTTTATTTTATCAACACAAAAATAAAATGAGAAAATTAAGAATTTATAATAACCAACTTTGATTAAAAGTAATAAAAATGGCAATTTGTGAAACTAAAATTTCGTTTTAGTTTTAAATACGATTAAAATAAACTCAAAAGTACAAATTATGATATCAATTTTGATTACCTGTATCATCGCTATTTCTTTTTGCTTCTGATTTAGCGGAAACTCTTCTAATAGTTTTCCTACAAAATTATAGCAATTTCTAATAAAATATAATATGCTTACCAATGCATTTGCCTGCAGTTAAAAGAGTGATAAAGATCACAGCTCAAAGCCACTTATTTTTTAACTTGGACTTTCTATACAAATAGAAATTTTTACTTGAATTTAAAAAATCGGCATTGCGATCGAAGTAAAGTAATTCACTTACGGTTTCCTACTTGTGAGGTTGTTCATCTTTAAAATTATTATATAACTCAGCATGATTAAGCTCCCTAGGGGTTTTGGGGTTTTGGGGTTTTGGGGTTTTGGGG
>JAQGFW010025195.1:0-11923 GCA_030463445.1 Euplotes aediculatus
CCCCAAAACCCCAAAACCCCAAAACCCCAAAACCCCAAAACCCCTGCAATCAGCATTTAATTGAGAAATAAATTTAAATAAATATTATTTAAACACTCATAAAGATGTTGAAGCTAGGAAAGAAAATAGGCCAATGTGGACTTAATTGTGTCACAAGCCTTGATAGATATTCAAAAACAATTAACTTTACTTTCAAAAGGAATGAGTAAGTTAAGAAGCAAAAAACTAACACTTTTAAACCATTTAGTGAAGAAAATTATAGAAAAATCATTAAAAATATTTGTAATTTTATTGATAAATTAAATCAAGAGCTTGAGTATTTTACATTTACTTAAAAAATTTATCGTTTCTATAGAATATAACCAGAAATAACAATTAAATATGTCAATAAATATTGTGTGATTAAATAAATGTGTAATATTCTCAATATATAAAATAACTATTCAGAGTAAAAAATTGCTTATTTTAATATTAATGAAAAACTTAAATGTTAGTCTTTAAAATTAAATTTGGTTTAGGAGTTTCAATATTTAAAATAAAATAATTTACCTAAATTTGGATTCAAATATTTAAAAGATTCTAATTGCTCATATTTATAATTTAAATAATTACTCGAAATCTTAGCCATTGTGAATACTAGGAGTTCGATTTAGCCTCTCTTTATTTAAAAATTGGATTGAAACTAAAGGTAATATAGCTTGAGTTGCCAATAAATTTGAGACATATAAAAATATTCTTAAATTTCAAAATAAAAATTTTGTATGAACCAAAAATGTACTCAATATGATAAAAAATTTATAAGAATAATTTTTATTTATCTGATTTTAATTGAGAAATCTTATAAACTTAGCAAAAGTATTGCATTGCTTTGATTTAAAACAAAATCAATAATAATTATATGGAAATATGAGTTGAAGATCAAACCTTCACTCAAATCGGTTTCAGCTAGCTTCGATATCACCTCTGGATGAGGTCCAAGTTGGGGCTAAAGAATATTTATGAATAGTTAATTTTTCAAAAATCAATAATCTTTAATTAAAAATTGTGAGAGATATCTGGATAATCTCATGAGATTTCTCCATGAGTTTCAAAAGAATTTTGACTTCATTTAGTATATTTTTTCAAGCTCAAAAGATTACTCAGCTATTTAATTCTGTCGTTCTATAGGGGTTATAATTTTAAAAAATTATCACATACACTGTTATCTAACGTGAAATTTGGTTGCTGTTATTTAGTCCAATTTTATTATTATATCTCTTTTAATATTTTAAGTTAATCAATAAACAACATAAAGCAATTAAGCACATGTTTAGATATTTTTAAAATAGTATATTTTTATTTTAAAATTCTTTCAACGAAGATGCTGGCCCAACAGTATAACTAGTTAGAATTAAAAAGTGGATATTTATTTTAATTTTGATTTCTGGAGAAAATCTGATATTAGCTGACATACTAAAATTGGGATCTATAAATATGAGTAAAAATCTAAATCATAAATAAAAATCCTTGCAATTTAGAATTTGAACAATCAATTTTTAATATTGGTTTTACATCAAGAATAACAGCTTCGATCTGATTTGTCCTAAGGATCGGTAGAATTAGTGATATTGCTTCTCCCCATTTGATATCAGTGTCTAATTTTAATATACATCCTATCGATAGTTTTATTGAAACTGATGAATTTCTGAAAGCCAAGTACAAACTAGTTTAGTTCAAGCTGCTTAAATAGGAAGGAGTATTATGAGGTTGATTCAAGAAATATTAGTTAGCTTAACAGCCAATCCAATTATCAATATTTTTAATTTTCCTTGATATCTTCAAATAGAGTTGATAAATTTTCTTTTGGGTTTAAAAATGCTTGCAATATAACATTCGACCATATTCCTTATCTCTTGTACTAAGTCTCTCAAATGAAAGAGACTTGAGAAAACTCATTAAGGATAAACAAAAGATCATTCAAATCTCATAAACTGTTAAATTTTGGAACTAATTTAAATTTAGTCATAAACTTCGGCTAAAGATTCAAAATAATCCTCTTTCTATTTATCTAAGAATTTTATGAAGGAGTAAATAGAAAAAATAGAAATCTTATTTTCATAATTTCTTGATGTTTGGACTCAGCTAAAAGTCTAAAAATTTTTGAATTAAAAATTATTCAACAGTAATGATTGTAGTTTGCAAAGGCCAGATGAGCAAGTTATTTAACTTTAATTTGTTGGATTTAGAGAATTCAAGACATTCATTGGAGGATTTATTTCGATGGGTACATTTGTAATCCTCCTTCTATATTCATACCAAACGCTGTACGCGATGTTCAGTAAGATTTTCTAAACCAATTTGTAGCCAGAAGCCAAACAGCTATCAACATTTCCGAGAATTATATTGATCTTATCAATGATGGTGACTCTATCGATTTTTAGTAAGCTAAGTGATTTTACTTTGTCTAGATAATTCGCAATTTATGTTTGGAGTTGGATTATTCTCAAATGGAGTAAATCTTTTGGCTGATGAAACTTATGTTAATTTAAAGATACAACAGAGATCTACTGATAAGGATACTTCAAGTATGAACATAATTTAAGTCTATAGCCAATATTTAAATATTTATATGCTAATATAGAAATTGTATTAACTGATATTGAGATTATTGAGTGAACAGAAAGTCATTTTGCAGCAATTAATAAAACTGCAGTAATCTATTATACTATTAATATTATAGCTAACAAATATGAAAATAGGAAATTATTTCTGTCCAAAAGATAATAATTTTCAGCTATTAGGAAACTTCTACAATAGTGACTACAAAGTATTTCAATTTATAATATCTCAGTGAAGTGGAACAGATTCAAAAGGAAATCCATGAAAATCTGATGCTCAAATTAAAGCCGCTCTGAGTACAGCTTATTTGGATGCTCCAATTGTGAACAGCTACTTTGACGCGAATGACTACTCAACCCCAATCAAATACTATCTCGATGACAGATTATATGACTATCCACTATATGGTTATCGAAAAGAGATTTACGCTTACATTTCTCAGGACGCGGCAATGTTGGAAGACAATATTTTTAGTTATTCATCAAATCAAGTCGAAGTTAATTTTAGTGGTAAAACTATTTATTCTTTATAAGTAAAGAAAATTATGTAACAATTTATTTAAATTTAATTTGTTAAGATTTTCTTTAAAAGAATTTATAATTTGCGATTTAGAAATTGCAAGAGTTGACCATGTGATAACTGCTCAAACAGACACTCAACTTATGTTTTATGGGTAGGCAAACAATATCTCAACTAATTATATGAATTAGGTTTTACAAAAATGCTCGATCAACCGAATACAATCGACAAGTGTTTACCATACTTGATGCGCTTGGCAATATTGGAGGGGTTAACGAGATATTCGAGAGAGCGGGAGGACTCATTGTTAGCATTTTTGCTGGCAGAATCTTCATATTTGCAATTCTGTCTGCAATGTACCAAGTTGACTCAAATTTAGCAAGTAAGTCTTTCTTATAAAGTTCATTTCAAGCTTAATATTCAACTTGAAAAAATTAAAGGAGAATATTGAGATTTTTTACACAATAGTACATAAATAATATTCAGCTTTCTTTGAGATTGACTCCATAAGTAATAGCTAGTCGTGAACAATTGGATAAAATATTATAAATATTTCACTTTAAATGCAAAATAAAAATATTGAGATAAAAATAGCACATCTGTAGTAATAGAGATTGAAGCCAAAAGGAATCTATAATTCCTGTAGCTTCTCAGAAATTCAAGTTTGAGAGGATGATGATTTAGCATTTAAAAAGCTTTTATATGGTCTTCTGATGAAGAAAGGAGAGGGAAAAATAAGAAGAAATCTATCTGACTATTAGCTACAGATTTTCACCCTATATGATCTGAATAGTAAAAGTAAAAATCCAATTATTGCAATCATGATCTAGTCTTCTTAAATACAGTTTAAATAATATTTAAAACTGATTGTTATTTTTAGCTGTTAATTCTTTTAGTATTGTAAAGTCTCAATAATTTGCTAACAATAGAAGATCAATCTGAATTAGAGGATCAACAAAACAACAAAACTGTAAGAATGGATTTTTAAATTTTAGGAAAACATGAACGGAAATAGAAGACTAAATTATATTAGTGAGAGTAAAGGTAAAACCTGATCCTTCTTTTTGTATTTCAATAGTTATTTGATTTATAATTTTTATGTTTCCTCGATTAAAATATGCGATATTAATTCATTTTTAATAGAAGTAGAAGACCATGATTTGAATAAAGAAATGGTGTTCAAAGCAGAGTGCTCAATGAAATCTCGCTACAGATATAGCTATTCTGCTCTTGATTTTGTATACAACTTTATAATGCTGTTTGATTGCTTCAAGAAAAAATGCAAAAGAAGCATTGATAGTATTCACACCAGATATCTTTTATTTTAAGAAAGGTGAAGAAATGTTTGCCAAGGAGTTTGATGTTGTTGAGTTTGTAAGAACTCAACGCAAACTCAAAATGCTGATTAACATGCTGATGGATGATAGTGAGCGTTTCTTAGCTCCGTATCAAAAAGTAAATGCTATTAGTTTATCATCAGATTCAGATAAAAGCGAATCTGACGACCCAGCATACAAAAAAATACCAAAGATGAAATCAAGCACAGAAGAAAAACAGAATCACAATGCAATAATAAATCAATTCTTTGTAAGCATTATAGATTTATTGTATTTAAAATGATGTAGATAAATAATTGTTTAGAACGACTATCTGAAAGAAATTCATACAGAGAAAGATGTAAGCTTATTACATGGAGTAGTTTCAACTGGAGAACTCACAAGTAAGTTAACTATCCTTACGCTTGTTAAATAGTGAATAAAATGTTCATAATCTTAAATTTGATATTATTTTGAATAAATCTTCTTGCTTGGTATTTTACCTTAGCAACAAGTCTCTCAATAGAATTTTCAATATATAGAAAATATTTAGATGGAAATAAATTAACAAAATATTCTGTTTAATTTAAATCAAAGAAATTAATAATTGAATTAAAATATTTATCTATCATCTCTTAGATAAATTCATCCCAAACTTCTTGTAAATCTCCAATAAAATCAGCAAAGCTTATTTATTTTAAAATATATCTACAATTTCCAAATAATTTTTTATTTAAACAAGAAATATTATTTAATATCTCATTAGTTCAATCCTCCAATATATATTTTTGCCTTATAATTTTCATAAATATTTACACAACCAAACAAATTTGATATTACCTTTTATATTAGCTTCTCTTTGTCCATAGCATTTAGTTCAGATTTATATTTTGATTTTCATGCGTCCATCTCTAGCCAACCTAATCTCAAATTCATATGTAAATCTTCGTTCTTTCTATTAGCATTTTACTTATGTACTTAATTACTGCCATGTCCTTTCCCTCCTGATAGCCAAAGCTAAATATATTCTGTTCTGTAAAATTCCAGTCAATAACGAATCTTTTGGAGGTTTGACATCAAGCCAGCAGATCCCTTGCGGCCAGATGCACATAGATTAAACTGCTCACCGACTCTTCCGCTCGCTTCTTATTTACAAAGGGTTTAACTCACAGGTATACACCCATAGTTTAAATACTGGGTTTAGCAGATTTGGCTGCTTCTTAGCCATTACGGTCTGCTGGGATGACCGCACAAATCAAATGATATTAAATTAGTTAAATTTCAGAATTAGATTAATTCTTTAAACTGTAAAAATACTGCAAATTGTAAAATTGAATAGGATGATTTCTCTCCATTTAGATTCCAGCATGAATAACTTTGTCCTGTGATTTAACGTTTCTCTTCTTGTGCACTGAACGCTCTTTTGTCTATTAAACCTAAGCAACTGCCATACTTGAAACTGATGAAATAATAATGAGCATGGAGTGGACTAAGAAAACTGGATATCGATGCAAATTAAATCAATAATTTCAGAAAATCACAGTCATATGTTATTTGTATGCTTCCGATTAAAAATAGCATATTTAATACACCCAGAAATGGATTACGAAAATATGCAGGTAGATACTTATTTTATTATTTAAAGTATTTGTCTGAACAATGCCAATTTGGATATTAATCAAAATGAGAGTTAAATTATGAGACATCAATAAAATAGGGAAAGTTAATTAAGTATCTTTTATACAATCTGAGTTTTCTCATCATGAAGTTATCAAAGACTGAGTTTTGAGAGGTCTTAATACTAGACTTAATAAAATAATTAAGAGATATTAATTTTTAAATCGATGCGAATTCTCTATTTGATAGTTTCAGCTGTAGTTTTACTAAATCTTCTTTATAGTACTAGCTCTTAACGGATCAGTAAAACTGATAGTTATATTAGATTTTAGAATAATATTGTCGATATTATCAAACAATTTGATTTATTATTCTTTTAATATATCTTATTAAAATGAGTAATTAGATCTCGTTGAAGCCAATAGTAATCTGTCATTCTCCAATATTTTATTATGAATATCAAAACAACAAAATTCAATAGATTGGACTTATCGTTGAAAGATGGAGTGAAAGAAAGTGAATTGAAATTGATTCATTTTAATAGTGTTTTTGAAAATCATTAAAACTTGTTGTGAAAATAGGAATATAATCAACTTGAACAAGTAAATCTTCTTATTTATGTTGAATGCAATAGTGATAACAAGTCAACTAGTTATTAAATTCCAAGCAACCAAGTAATTTATCATTCATTAATTTGTCATTAAAGACTTTAAAAAATCCCTCATGTGTTTATTGTCTCCCTAAGTTAGGACATTTAATCAGAGAAGGTTTATCTTAATTTATTTTATTTTCCCATTTATGCTTTAAACTGTGAGTATTTTTATTATTCATCTTTATCAGTTTTTTTAAATATGAATGTGAGTTTATCATACTTTGTGTATAAATCTATTCGGCTTAGTTTTCTTAATTTTGACTGCATCTATATTTGTTTATTAATTATCTGTAATAATTCCTTGTGGCTGTATTAGATGTGGATTAATTAATTTAAATAGAAAAACTTAAAGACTAATAAATAATGCCTATTAAACTAAACATAATTTAAAGCATTAAATCATTAAATGAACTAACTATTGTTGCATAGTTTACATTCGTAATTTTTATTTTACTCAGATCAGTTTTGATATTCAAAAATTCTCCAAATTACCATCGTTAAGGAAAGAAATTTTATTAAGTAGCACAAGCTTTGAAAATTAAAAGTTGTTTCTATATTTTACAGGTTTTCAACTTTTCTTCAAAATTAAATCTTGAAATAATTTTCAAATCTTTGAACTAAAGAGGTTGTTCACTCCGACCAGGTCGTGAGTTCTTTCAGTTGAATTGATTTTAAGCAAATTATTTGAAAGACTTGGAATAATATTTATAAATAAATTTGTGTAGATCAACAACAGGCTGAACTACTGTTAAATCACGAAAACTGTGATATTGTAAGATCCATAATAATACAGCAACTATCAGTTTCAGCTAGTAACTTGCTATTTAGGGATTTAGAAGCAGTCTGGTTAAAGAGGAAACAAAAGGAAGCAAATTTTACAAAATGATTACTAGCAAATAGAACTAATCGTAATAGTCAAAGCTCAATTGAATGTGCAGAAGGCCTAATTGAAGAAACAAAAGGAAAAAATGAGATTATTAAAGACAAGTAAGTCAATTTAAGCTTAGAATATATTGTAATATAAATTATCGAGTTTTATATAATATTAATTCTATTTAGTTTATTCAATAATTTTTGACTTCATTACAAAATTATTTAAAGTGTAAAATCAATAATTCTTCCATTTTAATTTTTTTAAACATATAACAATTTATATTCATAAAAGCTGAAATTAGAACAAAATTATTATCATTAATGCTAAAATTAATTTACTTGATATAATAAGCAATATTAGGCAACTTTTCTTTATCTTGAAAGTGATTGCCAGCCAGGCTTATTGAAGATAAAATTTTACTGTAGTTTACACTTTTGATTTTTATTAGATATTATTCTATTTCTTAAATTTTTAATTTGAGAACAAATACTGTAATCCTGTTATTACTCTCTTGTTCAGTATTAGAAATGTATTTCTGGGTAAACACAGCTTTAGATAAAATAAACGAAACTTTGAAATACCTCTCATTAAGGCATTTCTTAACTTGACTTGAATTTTAATGTATGAGATATTAATAATAAAGATAAATAAAAAAATAAATACGCTGTTTATTTATTTTTATTTGATAAACATTACTAGAAATTTGATAAAATTTGTTAGTTGTTATTCTATAAATGCTTATAAATAAGATATTCAATTTGGATATAACTATATTAAAAAATAATACAAAATTAAATGAATAGATAAATACTCATTCATTCTTGATTTTTTTCTTTTATTAGTAGCCAAAAATTTTAACTTGCCTTCAAAGCTATAGTTCTATAATAATATCAAATTTATCTAAAAATTTAATAACTTAAAAATAGCTTCTCTTTCGAAAGCTTTTATGTTATTATGATTAATAAATTAGAAAATTGTTTGCTAAATCTTTTTTACGAATTTTAATTTTTCAATAGAAATTTGAAAAGTAGAAAATGTACTTCAAACAAAGATATTTTTTAGACATTTATCAAGACTTTATAAATATTTTTATTATAATTATAAGTTGAGTTTTAAGAAGGCTTTTTTTCAAATAAAAATTGAAATACTGAATTTTGTACATGGATTACTTACATTATTTAAATAATTTAAAATTTTAATCAAATTTGACTTTATTTAAGCTAATTTTTTTAATTATATTTTCCATGTTTCTCATCAAGTCTTTTAAATTTCTTTATAAATCACGGCTGCTTCATAATATATCCATAAATGTTTGAGATATTGAAACATATTTTTCGTTTTGAATAAATATAAACCAATTTATTTCTACCCACGTTTACATCTTATTTATTTCGTCCAATAATAAAAACACATGATTTTCAGTTCAATAACTAGTTTATTTTGGCTATTCGAGAAAGAAAGATTAACATCTCTTAGAATGTGTTTTAGAAATAGAATATCTTTAAAATCGACCAAAGTTTCTTTGCTCCTTCACAATGCTAGTGTACATATATTCCTTAAATCAAACTGTGCACATCCAATTCAGTGCTCCTCTGGCAATGGATTTAATCAGACATAAACTATTACTGCTCATGACAATAAGCCGTGCATTCGGTCTTAATACATAATTTCTCCAAACTGCTTGCACTTTAGTTACGATCTGTGCTTAGCCTGTGATTGGGTTCAAACTAATTAAGTTCCTAAAGCTGTTTTGATAAGCTGAGTAGCTGAATCGAATGTTTTACAGTCAATAGTCAAAAGGACATTTCAGATAAGTTAAAACTACGAAAATGATCCTAATTTTCCTCATTAAATCTCCATTCATGTTAGCTTCAAATTCCAGTTTTTATTTTGCCTGTTTCTCCGAATTTTCGAATCAATTCTACTCAAAGTCATTATAAATAATAAAAAAGATTTGCAAATTTTTGCAACAACAAAAAAGAGGATGATCCACTGAGGACATCGGATAAAGAGGATATTTATAGACTGATGCAGAGAGGACTGCGTTTGTCTTCCTCCACTCTTGTCGACCAATCACACTTGTGGAGATCGTGACTCGGAGGAGATAGAGATACTTATTCGATGTAATTCAATTAGTACGTGGAAACAGTTGACTTAAAGATATACAAGTCTGCATTTGCCAGTTTTTTGAGTCCAGAATATACAGAACAATAAAGTTTCATGCTAACAATACTTTTACTATTCTAGAATGCTCACAAAGCTTCAGATTGAAAATAACTAGCAATCTTGAGTTAGCTGAGTATTCAAACTATCCATTGCTAGCACTGTTATATATTAAAGAATAAAAAACTTTGATTTGGACAAAGTCATCAAAATTAATTTGATGCATGTCAGAAAAATTATACGAAGCTAATATCAGTCCTAAGATTTTTGCGGTGCTTAAAAATATGAGATATATTTGATTATAAAATTAAATAGTTTGAGTCATTTAAAGAGAATGTGGGAGATTTTATAAACCTTTGAATATTTGAAATAAAGGCAACCTGAATTTAAAGAAGAGGGTCAGTTAAAATATCAAAGTAGGAATAAGTAAAAAATTAAAAATAAGATTGATGTCTTGGTTTTCAAAGTAATTCAATTTGAAAATAAATTAATGAGAGGCTAATCAAATTTATTCAATTTCAAACATTTATGAGTTATTAACAATTATCAAAATTTAGTTCCAAGATATGCAGGCAAATACGAAAATCTAAAATTTAATAAATACAAAAAAATTAACTTTAATAATCGTATTTAGATTCCTTGAAATCAAATTATTTTAATTATGAGAAATTATGATTAATTAGAATTGCACAAGAAAATACTATGCTCTATCAATAGTTTTTATTAAAATATATCTTATTCCTAATAATTTTATGTTTGTTTGATACTAACAACTCTTATATAATAGCTTAATCATTATTTAAAATATAATCAGTAGGAAGGTTGTTTATAAGAATCTCAAATATTTATTTATATAAATTTTCGAAATAATATTTAAAATTAAATATATTAATCCTATTCATTTGGTTAATTTCCAAGTTTTATTATATCCATCTAAAATTGTATACTTTTTACAAAATTACTTATATTAAACTTAAGTGGAATGATTATTTTAGATTTATTTGTTTAAACTCTAAAACTAAAATTAAAAAGAATTCTTTGATTCAAATACTCAACCTAAATTTCATGTGGATTTTTATTTAAGCTTATACACTTCAGTTTTTTAATATTATCAAGATCTTTTACAAATATTATTTTATTTGTGAAAATATTTGGCTGAGTTCAATCTAATTTCTCAGGGATAATAAGAATACACTTGATTAGTAATTAAGATTTCAAAGAAGAAAAACAGCAAGTCAAATTATACTAAGGCGTTTACTCCTTTACTGATACACAAAATGACTTGAGATTAATGCTTTTCTTATTTATATTTGGACGCCTCCTTTCTTTTGTAGATATGGCTTAGACCATGATTAGCTTGGCTATTCTAAGCCTTCTGTTACACTCCGATACGTCCATCTTTGCAAGGTCTTGCCAATGTGTTTGTCTGAATTTAATGAGCCACAGCTCAAGTGTCTGTTGCAATATGCTGACAGTTGTTCATCATTGTTTAGCATTTACAGTCAAGAAACACCGGCATGCAAAGTCAAATCAATCAAATTTCCAGAGATCCACATCGCGCAGCAAAGGTGAGAGTTGCTTTCAATTCTGAGATTGAAGCTCAAACTAGATCAATAGAAAATTAGTTTAAATAGACTGTGATTTGTAAATTACACAGCTTAATAACTCAGTTACTAAGTGTCCTTCTCATAATCATGAAGCCTGAGACTGTCTCAGCAAACATAAAAATACAATTGTTATTGAATAACTATTGTTAAAAATATTGATTATATTTTATTAGATAAATTATTTTATTTTGACATAATAATTCTCATTTCATCTTTAATTTATTCTGATTCCTGATTTATAAGCAGAATTAAGTTTGAGCAAATATTTATCATCAAAATGCAAATCGACTGAGTTTGAGACTCATTAGACTTTGTTAATAATTAATACGGACCGTACTTCGAAATAATGCTAGTTTAATCCCATCTATTAGCTCTTTCATTAGAAAGTATTAATACTGACTGCTGATCTGTAGCATCCAAGAAAACTCAGATGAAGAATCCCTCAAAATAAGTCAGAGAACAAAAAGCTAATGAGTCCACAGTTAATGTTCGCTGTTCTTATAAAATTCAAAACATATTTTCAATAATTGAGTTAGCACATGGGGTTTTGGGGTTTTGGGGTTTTGGGGTTTTGGGG
>JAQGFW010025211.1:0-11625 GCA_030463445.1 Euplotes aediculatus
AATTAAACAATATGAAGATTTTAAAAAGAAAACAAAGACTAAAAAAGAAAAAACAAAGAGTTTCACATCACTCTTGTTGAACTGAAATATAAACTTGAAGTTCATCAAAATATGCATGAAATAGTTAATAAAAGGGTTGACATCTTCAGCAATGAAACTGAATAATAGATTAATATATCAAGATATGAAGACTGAAGAACTCAATAAGATAATCGATAATATTAAAAAAGAATCAGATATATTGATAGAACAGATTTCACAAAAGATTGAAATTACAAATAATAATTTAAAAGATGAAATAAAATAAAATGAGAACAAAATAAGTAAGAATACTATTTTAACAAATAAATATTTTATTTTATTTCATCAGCATAACTAAGAGCGGAAATTACTATATCGGAGAGTTCAAAGATGGAGAAAGACATGGACAAGGAAGTTTTTGGTGGACAGATGGCAAGAAGTATGTTGGAGAATACAAAAACGATCAAAGGAATGGACAGGGAACATTTTATTATGAATCTCTTTTAAATTTAATTTATTTTCGTCTCTTATTTGTTCGAACATGCTGAAGATTTCACTTTTTAATTCCTCAATGCTTATTTTATTCGATTCAATCTGCTGGCTGATTTTGCTTTTGATTCTGGTGTATCTTCTCTCTGACTTCTGTTTAACTAAGCCAACTCTCTGAGTCTTCTCCTGTTCAAGTCCTTTGAACTTATTTCCTCAGAAGTCCCTCTCCTTCTTTTTCTCATCCAAATAGAACTGTGTTCTGATGTCGTGTAAGCTGACTTCTCCGGTTTAGTCTTCAAGTTTTCTAGTAAATTTGTTACTGATCTTGAGTTTGGAATCGCAGTCAGTGTAGTCTCTGTACACATAGCATTGAAATAAACTCCAAATCAACATTTGAATTTGAATAAATTTACTAAAATTTAATTATCTATAAATTTTAATAAAATTATCCGCTTTAAATCTCAAAGAAATACAGAAAATTATGTAAAGTAAATTCTATTATGAAGCTCAACCACAACCTTAAATGTTAGTTATCGTATACTTTTTTGAATTTGAAGTTTATTTTAATTAAAATCAAATTAATTTAACTAAACTCAAAATTTACAACAAATAGAGCAATATTTATGATTTACTATTATCCTTCCAAACATACTCATCGTCTGCCCACACTCCCTCCCTGGATATCTGTCCGTCAGCAGTGTATTCAGTCCCTTTGCCTTGGAATTTGCCGTTTACAAATTCTCCAGCATACTTTTTGCCGTCTGCATAATAAAATGTTCCCTGTCCATTCCTTTGATCGTTTTTGTATTCTCCAACATACTTCTTGCCATCTGCCCACAAAAAACTTCCTTGTCCATGTCTTTCTCCATCTTTGAACTCTCCGATATAGTAGTTTCCGCTCTTATAAATAATTCTCCCGAACCCATTCAATCTGCCATTCTTCCAACATCCCTCAGATATATCTCCGTTACTATCAACTCTTATGCCGACTCCGTCCTGCTCGTTAGTTCCTTCTTCTATCTGTCCAAAGAAATTGAACTTATTAGCAGCAATTGAGCCTCTTTTGATATGGAACGGGCGAGATGAGTCTAGCTTATAGGGGTAGACATGCTGGCCCAGTTTCAAATATACTTCTCTGGTCTTCACGAAGGCAGATCTAAAGCACCAAGTTGCTGACAAATAAGTACGAAAAGCAGGAAAGATGATTCAAACAATAATTGGAGTGCACTTTGGATTTTTTTATTTTTAGATTTAAATTTGTTTTTAATTCAAATTGAAGGCTTTATTCAGTTTTATATGTTATTTATTTATAATAATGTTGTTTAAAAATCTTTATTACTTTGTTCACATAATTTAATATTAATAAGAAATAACACTATGTCACATGATTGCTTGAATATATATTTACATTAAGGAGATTAATCAAGTCATACAATACACTTAAATCATAATATTGATGATAATAGCTAAAGTATACAAATATTTATTTAATAATATATTAATAGTGAAATTAGAAAATATGAGATATAATTAGTTAAAATATGCTGATTATAATTAACGCATATCTATTTGTTCGATATCAATGCCTATAGTTAACATAATTTTTTGAGCCCATCCAAACAAAAAAAATATGTATCATATAAATTCCTGAAACAATCTTAAAATAATTAAATACAATAAGACAGATAATTTATAAATAAATATCAAATTAAAGTAATAAAAGTTTTAAAAAATTGAAATTCAAATTAACTTATTTGTTTTATCAAATTGAACATAGTTATAAATTGAGCACAAGAGTTAAGAGGACTAAATTAATTTTGAATAGTTTAATTCGAATAAAAATATTAATGTTTTTAAAATACAAAGTATTAAAAGCTTTGACATGAGACATATTAAGAAAATGATAAAGAGTTTTTACTTGAGCTGTTATTATTTTGCATATTTTGTCTATTTTAAATTTCTATTAAATTAAAATCTTAGTAAAACTAAAATCCTTTGTATTTTACAAATAATTAACTATTGCTCATTAATCCTATTTTATATTTTGCGAAAGGAATTAAAGAATCAAAATGCATCAAGTAATTAAATTAAAAAAAAAGTTTAATTAATCTCCTATTAAAAATGCTTTTTCGATCTAAAAAATTAAAATGTATGAAATTGATATTACATTCATTCCTTTTCAAAAAATTAAAACTGTTTAAAATTTTAATTTGCTTTAAATCAAGTTTTACTTGTTTTATTTATAATTATCATTAATTTTTATAACTAAGCTATTAATAATTATAAATAAATCAAACTAAATTTAAAAAAAAACTTCGATTTTATGAAAAAGAATGAATGTAGCATGCCATCATTATGTATCAACTTCTCTTGCAATTACTAATTATAGTGAACATTAAAGACTATTTTCATTCTTTATTTTCTCTTCCAAATTTAATATTTGTATTCAAGTTTAAACCGTTTGCATAGAAATGAGATTTGATTGCTTGTAAATTTATTTACAATTTACATTTATTTTATTTTTATTTATTCGTTAATAAGAAGAATGAAAAAGTTTAGTTGGCAAGTGTTTTATAACTAAATTAAGTTTATAGCTTATCATTATAAATAAAAAAGCTATTGAGTAACCTCTTTATAGACTATTTTCAAAGCTACTTAAATTTTGTTTTATATATTCTTTAAAATTTCTTTTATAATAAGGCTTTAAATATGGAAAATAAAAATCTAATTAAATACTTTATTGCGACTAAATTTAATAATTTTGTTTTTACATTAAGTTTAATAATCTAAACTGTTTCTAAATTCTCTATAATTTATTCTATTTATCAATAACGTTTAAAATATTTAATAATTTTTATAATATTATTTTCTTTTAAAATTTTACTCAGATATGCGTTAATTTAATTGATTTTTAGCTTTTAATTTAGTATTTTTTTGTTCATATTAAAGAAGAAAATCAGACTATAAATTATTAATATAAATCTATATTTTCTTAATAAAAATATTAAATTAATAAGCATTAAAATTTTACAGACTGAATTTCACAACCTATATTTTAAATTCCAACTGAAAATTGAATTGAAAACTCTAACTATAGTTTGACTCACTATATATATGTTGAATTGTACTAATTACTTATTTACAATAAATCCAATCGAAGTTAACAAGCTTAAGTAATAAAATGCACGATTCTCAAAGTATTTATTTTTGTATGTAATAATATTTAACTTTAGCAATTAATAACTTGTGAGCAAAATAATTACTTATATTGATTACATTTCATCGATTTGATTTATTGCTTAATCAAATTAACTGAATTAATGTGTCATAAATTAATCTGCAGTTTAGTGTAACAAAAATATAATCTCTGTCAGATTTATTTTACATATTCAAAAATATCTCCAACATATTAATCATTAAAAGTATCAGATGTTAGTATTTTTCTAATACAAAAATCTACAAATTAAATTTTTTGGAAATGTTTATTTAATAAATGATTTTTAGTAGTACTTATTAGTTTGTTTGCTTTTATTGCAAGCTTAATATATGCAACTAATTTTTAATATTGGTTATCTTCACTCATTTTTGAAGTATAGTACTTTTGATTAAAAATATAATAGAGCTTGATGCTATAATAGTTTGCTTTCATTTTTCATCAAATTAATAAAATTATTAAGACTGTAACTGTTTATTTTACATCCTAAATATCAATCAAAATCTAATTTGACAACTTCTTAGATGTGCTTTACAAAAACCTAACATTAATTTATAAATTCATCATAGTAAATGCACAATAAATATTAAATTAAAGCCAAAAAGACAAATTTAAAAACTTAAAAGACGAGAATGTTCTTAAAGTTATAATTTGTCGAGAAAATCTCCAATTTTAGTGATAAACTTTTAAAGCAAGTTTGACTGTTGTTTTCATATTTGCTGTATTTCAACTGTAATATGATTCACAAATATTTAATATTTTTTAATTTAAATTTTTTAAAGTATTACTATGATTTACTTTATGGCAAAATTAAATTTTTATTCAAAAATATGTTGTAGTATAAATACAAAGTAACGACTATAATAAATCATTTGCTCGCTTGAAATTTATTATTTTTATTTCAGTCATATTTTAAGACAAAAAATCAACTTACGGAAAATCTATTTTATCACTGAATTCATCGACATAATACTGGTTTTCCTTAGGCTCAAGTTGTTCTATAAAGAGGATTAGAATAATATTTTTAAAAAATAGTAACAAAGGATTAATTGAGACTATATATGTGGTAGTTCTATCGAAATAAAAAATAAGACGAGTATAAATTCAAATGATTGATCTTTGCAATATTGTTTTATATATTTCCGGATATGAAATGCATTAGATATTCTGAAGCTATTTTGATCCTAAAGATTGATACATTACAATTATTTTGTTCAATAATATTAAAATTTTAAAATATAAGCATAAAGGCCTTTGATTTTATAAATTTTACTATTGCTAAAGAATTGAATTTTAATAAACACATGCCATTTGAATGACTAATTTTAAGCAAAAAGTCTAACTTACATGTTTGATTAAAAATAAAATTTTGCAACACATTCTCAGTATTTGTGTCTAACTAAAAGTATCTTAAAATGCAGAAGCAAATACTACCAGCTAAAGCATATGGTCTAAAGCATAAAAAATGATGTGCAGTACATGAATTACCTTTTAAAATTACAAATTGAATTATTAATAAAATTTACGATATCAGAACCAGAAATCTTTTAATTACTTATTTAAATAAACATGAGACTTAAGCACAAAAGAAAGAGATGGAGATAGTATCAAACTCTTTATGCAAAACTGTCATTATATCTTACTTAAATTAAAAAGTTCTAATTAATTTCGAGATTTAAATTATTTTCATTTTGCAATTAAATTCTTTAATTTGCTTAAAATAAAAATATATGTATTATTTTTCATAAGATTAAAACTTAGTGAATATAATTGATGTGGCAAAAATTATCTGTTGAGTTATAAATTAAAAAATTCTGTGTATTTTAGATTTTATTTCAGATAATATATCTACTATTGTTACTCGTTAAAATTAATCTCTAATTCTCCAGAATAAGATAATATTTATTATCTTTATTTATCAATATTTATCCTTATCTTAGAGGATTTGGATTTTATAACTTTTATAAATCAAATTAATCGGTAAATAATAAACACTCAGTTAAATTCAAAATCGAATTTTAGCAAGCAATGTATATTTTTCATTAATATAATATCTTTATTTCTGAATTTTAAAATCTAAGTTGACAATTTCTTGATAAAACTTAAGAAATTAATTCTCGACTATTTAAATTTTCAATTCGCCAATTCTTATAAAGTTTTAGCAACTTATACTTTAAACTGAAACGATTATAAGTATAATTAAGCAAATATTGATACAAATTAGTGTAAAATTATTATTTTATGAACATTTTATTAATAGTAGTCGATGCTTAATTCTAAAAGTAATCAATTCAAGAAAAGGTTTATATATAAAAAATTATATTTACATATAAATACTAAGAAAACAACCAAATATTTATAATATTATGTTCTAAAAATTTTTTACATGAAACTTGAAACTGCTGAAAAGTAGAAATCATTAAAATGCTTACTTATTGTGGACTGATATTCCTTTTTTCCTCAATTTTCATTCACATATTCATCTACCTATACACGATGTTTATAGAGTTTAAAACAAGAAATGCAGAATTATATATCATGAGCTGAATTGAGTTTCTTATAAAAATATTTATTGATTTTATTACTCGTTGTTCTAAGAACAAAAGTTTAAATCAATTTTTTACAGTTAATATCATTTTGTCAATATTGAAAATAAAATCTTTATTACAAAACCTTTTAATCATGTTTAAAGAAATAACCTTGAATAAACCGTGAAATAAAGCATATTCGTTTTAATAATTTTTTGAGTTAATAGATAATAAGTATATTATTAGCTGTGGTAAATCAATTGATAATTTTAACAAACAATCATTCGATGACACATAGAATTCCTAAAAAATTAAGGACTATACTTTGGATAGACTATTTTTATACTTTCAAGAATTTTAATGTATGCAAGATAGAATTATTACTAATAATCAGATAATCACTTAATTCAATCTTATATTTTGAAAATATGCTTACATTAGTCAATTTCTTCTCAATTGCGTCAACTTTATTTTTCAAATTTAAAGTATTCTTTTCAGCCTCCTTGCTATAGTTCTCAACCAAATTTCTGCAATCAGCTTGCTTTTCATCAAGATCTGTACACAACTGTTAGTTTGGGTAGAGAGTATCAAAATGGATCAATTCGAGATAAATAAATCAGACTGGCAGATTAAAATAATTGATAAAGAACATCTGCTTAAAATAATTTTCAAGTAGCTGGATTACAGAAAATGTAGTTAGTTCAACTATTCTAAAAACTATATTATTTAAATAGTGCTGCTTTATAAAATTTATTTTTTATTTTACTTATAATAAAAGATTGCAGTAAATAAAATAGATTCAATACTCTTCAGTCATTCTAAAGGAATCTAGATTTATTTTTTAACTTAGTTCGTCAATTTTATGATGTTCACAAAGATAAAAGTAATAAAATTATATTCATCACAACAACTCAAAATAATGAAAGTAGCAATAAGAGATCACTAAACTCTAATCTACTAGATGTAAGCGATTACAGCACAAAGAACCTATTTAAAACAAAATAGTAATCAGGCTAGTTAAAATACAAGGTGATGTAAACGCAATATTTCAAGAAAATTGAATGAGATATAAAGTCTTAAAACATAATGACTAAAAACAAAATTTAAAGAGATTATGAAAGCATTCGATTTAAATTGAAAAGAAGACAAAAATAATTAAACAAAATGATGAACTAAATAATAATAAGTTATAATATAAAAGTAAAATAAATAAACAAAGGCATAAAATAATTTGAGATTATTAAATGTTAAAAATTAAAGGATAAACTATTGAAGAATTGTTTAGAACAAATATTTATATCAAAATAAACAAACATAAAGATCAAAAGTATCAGGATATTGAATTTCAAGTGAGAGATAGAGAGATACAACTAATATCGAGGAGCAATAAATAATGAAATGATAAAATATCAGCAAAAGTATTCAAAAAAGACAAGAACCTAACACTATTATAAAAGATAAATCAAAAGTATAGTTATTGATTACAAGCAAAATATCATGTTACATTGTGACTCGACGACTGATACTAATCAGCAAAGGAAACTTCAACTGTCAAGTATATCAGCCCCATAGCAATTCTTTCAATTATAATAAATATTTTAGAGTTAACAAATCTGCATAGTCTTGGAAGTATAAGAGCTTGCCATAAATTATTATTAAATCAAAGATTATATACAGAAATAAAGTGCTTTTGCCAATTTATCAGAGGTAATATCAATAACAAAGTGGATAATAAAAACAATAAACAAAGAAGGTCCAGCAGTTGCATTTTTTTATTTTTACAAAGCCTATTATTTGATATCAAGAGATAAGGTCATTTGTAAACTATCCAAAATCCAAGCATCATGATGTAAAAACAAAACAGAACTAAAACATGCTTGAGAAGTTTAAATTAACGATATGAATAAAACAATAAAGATTAATAAAGGATTAATTCATGAATCAGTACTATCTTCGACGCTATTCAATATTTTTATCAATGATTTCCTTTGCAAATATTAGTTAATAGAAATATAAGCCAAAATACACACAATGACATCATTTGCATTAGAAGAAATGAAAAGCAAACTAAATTATTTTATGAATAATAAAAAGACGCTCTAAATATTCAACAAGAAGAGAGCTTCTAATACTTAGGAATTCAAATTAATTAATCCATAACGACAAATATTTATCATTAGTACATAAAGAAAAAAATTGAATGATTAAAAGAAGAATAAGTCAATTTAAAGTTATCTCTTGTAAATATGAAAAGTAAGTTGAGATTATACAAAATAGTAATCGCTTCACAACTGAACTATGCATAGGAAGATTTATGCAAAGAAGACCCAAAAGGAGAGTAATGAAAAGTTGAAATAAATGAACTACAAAGCATTAGAGGTCAATTTATGAAAGAAAAGATATTTTTCTCTGTGAACTTTGATAGAGATGGATGCAGTAGGGATTGGACTAGTAATAGAAGCATAATAGATATATCTTTTAGATTGCTTTTTAAAATCTAAGTTTCAGAATGAAAATTAGTATGTAATTAAGTATTTTATCGAAGAGGTAAAAGTAATTTCAAGTTCAAATTTAAACAACAAAGGGTTACATATAGCAATAGGTGATGCTATCCTATTTATCTTTACGAGCATCTTCAATACAGTGAGGCGCTTGTTTAAACTGAATGCATTATAATTTTTTGCATTAATTACTAAAAAGTTGGATAATATAAAATAGTGATCTTCTATTCAAACTTTATCTTTTTTTAGAATGTCTAATTGAATTATATTAATCGGTTTAAGAGCTAAATATATTAGTATTGACATTGAATTTTCAGCATAAAAATAATCTCGTTAGCTCTACAAAGAGTATGATGAAGGGTTTTAAATAGCACATTTGCTATAAATTAGTATAATTTCCTAACTAATTATTCAAAGGTTAAGTTCAAAATATAATCTTTTAATTTAGTACCAAAAGGTAAAATTCCATTCAGATTTAGCTAAAATACTCGATTTGGAATGCTAAGATAATATTCATATCATTTATATTGAAAAAAAAGTATCCTGATACATTCATAAACTTTAAAAAAATGCTTGCAAATAAAATAATAAATTAATAACTTAAAATTAGATCTGAATTTATATGAGATTTCTACAGTATTCATCATGAGAAATGACTCATTATATAGCAAATATTGTTCAAAAAATTTAACACAAGTATCCGATAATCAATGAGTACTATATTTACCTAAAATAAGAAAAAATATATTTAGTTACTAATTAATTTGGTGGATGAAGATTTCACTTTACCTCTTTTTATGTTTGATTCAATTAGTTCTATAGTATAAGTTAGCAATCAAATTTTTAGTAACATATTCACTATTTTAAACTATAAAGTTCAAACTTTATAAAAGGTATACTATTTGATTTTTTTTAAAGAAATAAAAAAGTATAAATTTTTATGCTAATTTTTAAGTAATACTTCAAAATAAAAAATAAGATTTTATTCATATTATTAACATATTAAGTTTTATATTGTTTAAAGAGAAATTAATAAAGTTAAACCCTATATAAACTATTTTTATTCTCTAATAAATTAAATTGCTCAGTTTTTTAAAATTAATTTATTTGTTAATATTTTAAATTAAATTAAAAAAATTTGATCAAATTTATCTAATAATGAATGATAAGTATATCTTAAAATATATAACAGATAATTTACTATTTAATATACTAATCGTGTATCATGAAACTAAATATATATAGTTATCCTTATGAAATAAAATTAAATACTTAATAAGCTTTAATAATCATTCTTACTCATTTTGTTCTCAATTTTATCAATTTCATCTTTCAGACAATTACTTGAAAAAACGATATCTTTTAAAATCTGATCCTTCAGCATTTTTGATTCATCTCTAACATCATTTATTTTCTTATTGAGTACTCTAATCTTTGTATCATTATTCTTTAGGTTTTTTTCAGTGTATTTGCATAATTTAATAAGCTCACACTTAATTTTATCTCGCTTCTGTTCAAAATCTTTAATTTTGTTTTTTAGTTCATCAATAATGTTGCTTTGATCATTATTTTGTCTCTTTAGTTCTTTGTTCTCCTTTTGAAATTCCTCAAATTGTTGTTTGTTTAACTCTTTTAATTCTTTTAATTCTTTCTTTTGTTCATCGTTCGTTTTATTAATCTCTTTTAATTTTGATTCATTTTCGTTTCAAATTTGTTTAAAAGTTTTAACCATTTCATCCTTTATCTCCTCAATGTTATTTTTAGTTGATTCAATCTGCTGACTAATCTTGCTATTTAGTTCTTCAATATTCCTTTTGGTCGACTCATTTTGATTATTAATTTTGCTATTTAATTCCTCAAAGTTATTTATGGTAGAGCTAGTATACTGATTGATCTCACTCTTTAATTCTTCAATACTATTTTTAGTAAACTCAGTCTGCTTTTCGATCTTGCTATTTAGTTCCTTAATACTATTTTCAGTCGATTCAGTATGCTGACTGATATTAGTATTTAATTCCTCAATGCTATTTTGATTTGACTTTGCCTGCTGCTTGATTCTTCTATTTAATTCTTTAATGTAATTTTCAGCCGATTCAGTCTGCTGGCTGATCTCGCTATTGACTTTGGTGTACCTTCTGTCTGATCTCTGTTTAACCTTGTCAATTCTCTTTGCCATCTCTTGTACAAGTCCCTTGAGCTGAGTTTCTCTGAATTCCCTCTCCATCTTTTTAGCATTTAAATAGAACTGGGTTCTAATGTTATGTAAGCCAACTTCTCCAGTGTCGCCCTCGAGTTTCTTTGCAAACTTCTTGCTGATCTTGAGTTTGGAATCGTAGTTAGTGTAGTCTCAGTAAAATTGAGATTTGAATATCTTTTTAGCAATTCTCAATGTCTTCTTTGTTAAGCTATCAACATTTCTTACATGAATTGATTCCTCTATAATTCTGTTTTCAAGTTTCTGCATCACATTATTAATACGTTCAAGTTCATCTCTGTAATCGCTTTTTAAACTATAATCAGTACCACAATTGATACTATGATCATTAACCCTTTCAATTAAATCCTTCAAAAATCGTATTGTGTCGATCACGAAGCCTTTGCCTTCATTGATCTTCAAATCGCAATTATAGTGAAAAACAACGGCACATGTGTTTCAAACAATGACTTCATGTGTTGATCAAATGATAGATGCGTCAAAATTTCACCTTTTCATCTGGCACGGTCTAAGTTCCATTTGTCTGCTTGACTTTTTAATTTCCATGCTTACTATTTTATTTATATTAATCAATTTCAATCAGGGTTTTATATACTGGGGTTTTGGGGTTTTGGGGTTTTGGGGTTTTGGGGGTTTGGGGGTTTTGGGGTTTGGGGG
>JAQGFW010025269.1:0-17084 GCA_030463445.1 Euplotes aediculatus
GTATTCGTGCCATTTACTTACAGGAAGTTGAGAGGTTATGATGGTGGCTCCTTTCGCGAAGCGATCTTCCAGGATCTGCAACAGGGTAAGTCTCATATCATGGTTTAACGGCTGTAACCCAAAGTCATCAATAATCAATAAAGGTGTTTTAGCAATCATATTGAGCCACCGGATATAAGTTCCATCGATTCTGGCAGCAGCTAATGCTTCAATAAACCGGTTCATGGAATAATACACCGTGCGGTGTCCCAGCAAACAGGCATTCCTACCCATAGCACAGGCAAAATAACTTTTACCGCAGCCTGTTGCACCCGTGATCAGCAGGTTTTCTGCTTTTTCAATGAAGGTGCCATCAGAGAGTGCAATGAGCATCTCTTTCGTAAAGCCTCTGCCAGGTGTGCAATTGATTTGTTCTGGTGTGGCGTTGTAGCGAAGCTTAGCTAATCGCAGGTAGAGCTGGGTTCGTTGGTGGATCCGATAACCAGCCTCAGCTTCGGTAAGGGATGCAATAAGGGCATGCGCTTCCGGTTGTTGGTGAACCGGTTGCTGCAAGACGGCTTCATAGCGCTTAGCCATGCCCGATAATTTGAGATCTTGAAGTTGATCCAGCGTACTTTGCTGATTCATAATGGATGTATTTAAGTGGTAAAAAAAGCAGTTATTGATACGCATCCGGTCCCCTGAGATTGGGGTGTTCCGGAAGCTGGAAGAGGTTGGGTGGTTGCTGACCGTAGAGTTGATCCTGTTTGGAGAGCAGAATATTCTGGATGGTTCTATAATTAAAAACAGCACCGGTTAACGCCCAACTGCAGGCAGCCTGTAATCGTTCGGGGCTATATTCCAAGCTCAATCGAAGGATGCCCCGGCAGGCATTATAAGTTTGTTCGGTATAGGCTCTGCTTTTAAGCACTTGTTCCATGTATTGTTGAACAGCCGGACCAATCCTGGCTGCTTCTGCTAAAAAATAGGCAGGAGTATAGCCTTGTTGGGTTGCATAGTTTTGATGCCCATTCGGCATATGCGTACCGGTGGTGGTAATGCCGTGCTTACTATAGCTGCGCCGGTGCAAGGCGATCCGTTGTTGCTGATAGTAGATCTCAACATCGTCAGCATCATAAACAACACTTACCTTTTTGCCTATATACTGATAAGGAACGCTGTAATGATGATAGTCTTCACCGAGGGTAATATGGTAGTTCTTCTGCACTTTTGCCTGCACCTGGTGTTTGATTACAAAAGATTCAGCTGGCAGGGGCTGCAATAACCCCTGTTCCTGCTGTTCAAATAATTGTTTTCGGCTGTGGTCTTTTAGTTGGAATAGCTTTTCGTTGTGAAGATTCAGTTGGCGGAGAATAGCAGCATTGAGTTCGTGGATACTGCTAAAGGAGTTGTCGCGCAGCGGTGCATAAATACGCTGGTACGCAATTTTAACCTCATTTTCTACAGCACCCTTATCCCGGGGTTTGGCAACCCGGGTAGCCAGTAACGTAATATTGTTGTGGATGGCCCATTGCTGCATGGCAGCACTGAACTCAGGTTCATACCGACAGGATTTAATGACCACCTGCTTCATATTATCCGTTTTGAAGCTGTGGGGGACACCACCGAAGAAAGTCAAACAATTGTTCATCGCTTTGATAACCTGGGGAATACTGGCATTGGGCAGGGCCATGGCAAAGGTGTACTTGCTAAAGGGCAGAACGGCTACCAGTACCGGACAATCGGTAAGCTCCCCGGTATCCTTGTTTACATACCGCATTTTATCGCCGGCAAAATCTACCATTACCATCGCAGCCGGTTCGTGCACCAGGTGCATGGAGGCCTGTGTGACTTTACTGGCCTCTTTTAGCAGGATACAAAACTGCGTATATTGGTAATGATCCGGGCATTCGGCTTTGTATTCCTGCCACAATAATAGTTTAGTAACGCCTGTGCGTTTGAGTTCCGATTGAAAATAGGCCAGCCGGGTATTGAACTCAATCCTGCGCACATTGTCCGTAAAATCCGGCAATACAGCAGGTTGATATACGATGGCAGAAAGTTCAGCATCAGGTAGCTGTCGAAGTTGCTCCCAGGATAAACCGGAGCCCTTCAGGCGCTTGGCATATTCAGTAACGGGTTGGCGGGATAGTTTGAGTTCAGCAGCAATGGCGCGGAAAGAATACCCCTTCTCCAGTAATTGAATCAATAATCGAATCAGTTGCATCGAAGTCACTTTATTGGCCATGCTTTTTGAGGCAAAGCAACGGCATGAAAAATGGCCAACAGCAACTCCGGAATCAAAAGTGGTAAACTTTACGCCGTAATGTCAGTTCCAGTATCCAGCAAAGTGGTAAACTTTGGACTGAAATAAATCAACCAGTCACTTTAGAACTGGTAAACTTTGGACTGAAACGCTGGTAAACTATCCACTGAATTTAGTGGTAAAGTATGGTGTGAAATATCCACAACACTAACAGACTTTCAGGGAGATGCTTTATTTGTATCTACCCCTAGAGGTAAAAGATACTTTGATGTATTATACCAGAAAGGGTTAAGGGGAGAGGATGGATATAAAAGCTTTCATTTCACTAGTTATGATAATCCTACTCTTCTTAGATCTGAAATTGATGAAGCGAAGAATACCCTTCCAGAGGCTGTATTCAAGCAGGAATACCTAGCAATACCTCAAGAAGATGCTGGTAATCCATTTGGAACGGATAATATCAGGAAGAATATTATTCAGGAGCTATCTATTCATCCTACTGTTGTATATGGGATAGACGTAGCTAAATACAATGATTTCACTGTTATTCTTGGGCTGGATGAGAATGGTTCTCTTTCCCACTTTGAAAGATTCAGAAGTCCTTGGGAAGTTACTATGGATAGGATTAGACAATTGCCTTATTACACTACCAAAGTATTAGATGCAACTGGAGTTGGAGATGTTCTTTTTGAACAGTTATCTATGGATGTAGGTGGTCTTATATCCTTCAAATTCACTACTGAATCTAAACCTAGAATCATTTATGAACTCATTAAATCAGTAGAGGCTGGAGAAATCAAATATCTCCCTATCGTAGGGGATGAAATGAGTACAATGGAGTATAAGTATTCCAGTACTGGACACTTGAAATTTGAGGCTGCTACTGGCTATTATGATGATTGTGTTATGGCTCTTGCATTAGCTAATTCTCAAAAGAAGACCATACAGAAAATTACTAACTGGAAACTCTACCTAGCCTGATATTTATAAATATGAAACTAAACGACATTTTAAACAAACTACCTACCTCATGGAATGATTTCAAATTTGGGGATTATCTAAAGACTTTAGAAGTAACCATAGATGAATCAGGAGATAGCTTTTCAGGATTAGATAATACCCTAAGAGTAGTATCAGCTATTACAGATATTCCTGTAGATCAGTTAGAACAATTACCCTTAAATGATGTACAGGCTATTGGAAAGAAGATTTCTTTTATTACAGAGCTACCTAAAGATTTCAAGGGTAAACCCTCAATAGAATTCAAATCAATATCAGAAATAACCTACAATGATTACACTACCTACCTAGGATATTCTGATAATATTCTCCCTAACTTACCTGTATTGTTAAAGACCTTTTCTAAGTCTAAAGTATCTGAAGATGATATTAAGAACCTTTCTGTAACTGAAGCATACCATTGTTTTTTTTTCTTAAAGAAGCTTGCACTCAAATCGCTGAGACGTTCTCTCAAATCTCAGGCACTGAAGGTGATGAAGATAGGAGTGAAGGACTTTCTGGGACTTATCAAAAGGAAGTTCAGGAGCAAAAGAAAGAGCTAACAAAAAGATACGGCTGGATATTTCTTGCAAAGGAAGTAGCTGAATTCTCTAATTGTACTCTCTTCCAAATAATGGATACCCCTGCTCTTGAGGTAGCTGGTTTGGTTATGGTAATTCAGGCAAAGGTTGAATTAATGAAGCTGGAAAGGAATAGGTTGTAAGGATGCTTCTATTTCTTACATAGATGTCCTAGGATTGATTATTTACCTCTTGATGATACATTCTCCTGCTTTGTGAATTATATGTCCTTAAATCGCCTCTAATGCGTTATTCTACTACTCTGATATATGGCAAAGAATAATCTCAATGCAGCTACTCGTAAGGCTCAACTCCAATCAAAGCTCAATCAACTTAATAACCTTGGTCAATCAAAGGATTTATTCAGTACATCCCTTTCAGCTATTGAACAGGTTTTAGGGGATTTTATATCTAGGGTTCAGGACAATATCAATAAAGCTGATTTACCAGTAACTGGTAAGATTTCTGATATTGAATTAGTCTCAAAAGAAAGGGAAATACAAGTGCTTGCTAATGATTGGTTGCTTTATCAATCTTATGGGGTTTCAGGTACTCAGAATAGATACAATACACCATTTAGATACACAGATAAGATGCCTCCTCCTGATGTCTTTAAGGATTGGATCAAAAGGAAGAATCTGAATCTCAGAGACAATAAAAAATACTACGGGAAAGAGTCCCCATTCAAAGACCTTACAAGGGATGAACAGGTAGAAAGAGCTTCTTGGGCTATTGCTAAATCTGTATACAAAAATGGTATAAAACCAAAGAACCTCATACAACCTGAAATTAGAACACTTGAAGATGAGCTTGCTGAGGCTGTAGGGGAGGCAATAGTTCTAAATCTGGAGTTTGATAGGGATAGTAAGGAGATAAGCCTTAAGTTTTAAGTTCTATTTCAAAAAATATTTTCAAAAAATCCTCATTTTTCTTAATCCGGGAAGAAGAACGCACTATTTATATTAGGAGATTTTAGTATTCAAATACTACTCTCCAAAGACATCGGGGTTTCTTTTTCCCTTTCTTAGCCCACAGGTATCTGGAAACAGATAGGTAGAAAAACATCCAATAAGAAAGTAAGCTTTAGACTAGGAAGAATTAATAGGTATTCAACTATGTTAATTCTTTAGTAATTCCAGTGGTGATTAAAGTTCAGGCAATGTTTAGCAGTATATCCTGAGACGGTGCATTTCAGAAATGATAAAATCCCACCACTGCCTTTACGGAGGAGGATGTCTAGGTAGCTATCGGCCTAGAAGAAATAACTGGGTATTTGAAATATTCAGTGAGTGTTTAGTACTCAGTTATTCTTTTTTAGTGAACGTTGTATCTAATGCACCGGAGGGAACTGCTGTGTCCAGCAAGGAACAAACAGAATCCAACTACTACATAATAAAGACTCTGATCCAAAAATGGCAATCAATATTCTCAAGATACCAGAACTATTTTCTCCATCTGGAAACACATTAAGCTTCTCATTTTCTTCAGATAATCCTGATTTAGCTTACTTCAAGGTAGAAGTGTTAGAGGCTAATTCAGGTGGATTAATTGGTATATACAACATAATTCCAACACCCGATAATCCCACTACTGCCTTTATCAATCTCAGTAAGATTATTGACTCTTATGTCAAATATAGATTTTTAGAATTTGATTCAGAATTAATAAGTGTACTTACCTCTCCTGTTATCAGATATCAATTAAGGATTACAGAAGTATCAATAGTAAATGGATTGGAAGTAGAAGGACTACAAGAAGCAACTGAACCTAGATATGCTTTTGATGCAGAATTGGATGTTATGTCCCTTAGAAGATGGTTCTCAGATAATTTTGCTTTTCCAACATCTGGTAGTCAAATATCCTTCCTTACTCAGAAGCCAAATAACAGCGAAATATTTGAAGATTCACAAGAAGGAATCTATTTCCTTAGTTCACTTACTTCAGGCTCTTTAAAGGCTCGTTATGAGTTTCTAAATCCATCTGGAGTTAGTCTATTAACTCATACAGCTTCCATAGCCTTAACCTTTCCCGGTCAATTCTTACCAGTAGGTAAGGAGTATAGATTAAACCTTTCACCCGTTAAGCTATCCACTGAAACAGGAATAAACTTTGATACAGTGGGTTCGTTTAAGGTTGGTCTTATTGATGGTTCAGGAACCGAGGTGTCAGAAACAAGAACTTACAAATTCAAGAAACGTCCCTGTCATCTTGTACCCATAAACATTTATTGGATAAATCAATACGGCGTATTAGAGTCGTATCAATTCCAGAATCCAGAGTATTCCCTTGATGTGTCAAGAAATACCCTTAAAAGGTCTCCATATTCGATTATTGACAATCAGATAGTAGATTACAATGATTCTCTTTTTAATGTTCAGGAAGAGGTTCTAAAGGTCAATCCAACACTAAGGGTAAAGGTATATACAAGAGAACTATCTGATGCAGAAACTAGATGGATGAGTAGACTGGTATTGACAAAACAAGCTTATGCTCAGGTTGGTAATGTTATTATTCCAGTTTCAGTTATTACCTCATCCTATGATATGAAAAGGAAGAGGGTAATTGATGGTCTCAATGTGAAAGAGTTTGAATTCAAGTTTCCAGAAAATGTTACGCTGAACTTTATAGGAGAAGAAGAGTCATTTGATGATTCAGATGCTGTAAGAGTTATCCTATTAGAAGATGGAAATAGGGTGTTATTGGAATATGGCGGATTTACTTTAATTGAATAAAATATGTTTGATATATTTCTTGTTGATAGTTTTTCAGAGAACGTAAAATTTCCTTATGCTAGTGGATCTGCTTCAATTAGTGGAAGTGGATCTACAGTTACATTAGGCGGATTACCTGTATCGTATCCTATTCAGGTTGGTGATTTTGTTTCCTATTTGGGACAGGAATACACTATCCTTAGCTGGAGCTTTTACAGCACAATCGCTAATAACGTTAAAATAAATACGGCTGAAACTATTCTTCCAGTAAATGATTTTGATGATTTGTTTACTTTCTCAAGAAATCAATTGGTTACTGGTTCTGCATATGTTAAGCTGGATTGCGAGAATATTGATTTAGAGACAGTTTTTTCAATAGCTGATATAGCAGATATATCCAGCAGGAAGGATGCAGTTACAAAGAATATAAAGCTAAAAGGAACAGATAAGAATAATAAAGCTTTTGGGCATTTATTCTTTTTAAATAAGGATTCTGATTTGACAGTTCCCAATAAGCTTTTCTTTAATTACAATCCTTTAAAGGCTGTAGACTGTTTGATTTATGAGAATAATATTCTTATTCTGAGAGGTAAAATGATTGTAACTGATATGGAAGTAGATGAGAATGGATTGATAAATTACAACACTACAGTTACAGGGGAATTGATTGGTCTTAAAAATTCATTAGCTGATAAGTTTCTAACTGATATTAATTTCTCAGATCTACAACACCGATATTGGAGTCTACCTATTATTAATTCATGGGGAGGACAAACATCTAATGCTTATTCATGGGGTAATAGTACTACTCAGAGATGGAACGGAGTTTCCTATTATACTCAATCATTTGAATGGGGTAGTGGGTATGTATATCCATATATTGATTATGGGGAAAAGTTTAATTCCATTGAATTTAATACTTCATATAATCTTTTACCCTTCCATAATTTCAGACCTGCTATATGGGTTAAAGAATACATGAATAGGATATTCTCAGGTTCTGGTTATACTTGGGAATTAAGAGGAGATGAGGATTTCATTGAAAGATTTAATTCTTTAATTGTTCCAGATAACCAATTGAATTTGGAATCTAGGTTAACTAGTAACAGAGCAATATATTCAGCTTCATCCGGTCAAAATGAAGAAGATGGGCCTGAAATATTCCATTACACGTTCAAGGATATAGTGTATCCTATCAGATGGACATATCAGGCTAATACAGTTTTGACTGATTATTCATTTCCTTATGGGGATAGTGAGGGTGGATTGATCCGTGATAAAAATTTACTTATTGCTAAAAGGAATTTCAAATCTGATGCAAGGGTTAGAGTAAATTTTACCTATAAGCCTTGGTATTCTGATGGAGAGACTGTAAAGATTCAGATGGTTAAGAGAGCTTTCTCTACCGAGAATGGTGATAGCGGAGAAGGATATATGCAATTTGATATTTTAGGAGAACAACAATTTGAATTACTGAATTCTTCAAGTGTTAATTTATCTGCTGACTTTATTGTTCCAGAGTATTCATTTAATACCTCAGATCAATTACAAGTTAGACTAGTTCAAAATTACTTATCTAAAAAAGATACTGGAATTCATATCCCTGCAACATTTACTATTAATTCTGCAAGTCTGGAGATTTCAAAGGATGCTAGTACAGCCTATTCAATTGAGCCAATCTATAATGATATTATTGTTCCTAAAGCTCCAGATAACATTAAACAAATGGATTTTGTAAAAGGTATAATCAGCCTTTTTAATCTTTATGTTTATACTGAAGCCAAAAGACCAAAGCATTTCATATTTGAGGATTACAATAGATTTTATTCGAAATGTTTAATTCCAAATCTTCCTTCGAATGCAATGGATTGGACTCAAAAGGTAGACTATTCCGGGAGGATAAAAATAAAGTCAAACATTAACCTAGCTAAACAGTATTCTTTCACTTACAAAGAAGATAGTGATTTTCTAAATTCAGAATACAAAAAAAGAACATCTGAAATATATGGTCAAAAGATAGTGCAGGATTCTTTAGGTACATCCACTGAAACAAAAGTTGAAACAATATTCAGCCCTTCTCAGCAAGTACAGATTGGAGGCTTATCCAGATATTATCCTCAATATGTTGCTGGAGGTACTTCAATTGAATCCAAACAAAGATTTAAGGGTAATATCAGAATCTTATATTACAATGGAATTCAGGCTACACAGCCTTATTCAGTTGCATATAATGTATATACTGCAACCACTGGAAGTAATGTGTCCGGTTCTTGGGGTATTGAATACGCTGGTTTTGATTGGAATTACTATCCTATGGCTTCCCCTTACTATTTTAATGACTATTCCAGAACAGCTAATTCTCCATATGATTCAGGTGGGAATCCTTCTATTCCTATTCCTGAAACATCCTTGTATTTCGAGAATCCAAAAGAGTTTTATTTTAATGTTTCCAGTTCCTATAATAATCTTCCTACCCTTTATGATTTACATTATGAAAGGCAAATTCAGGACTTGACTAATCCTAATAATTTCACTGTAGAAGTTGATGTAAGATTGAATGAAGGAGACATAAATAATTTAGATCTGCGAATTCCTGTATATATCGATATGGGAGAATTAGGTACTGCCTACTTCAAGATTCTTGAAATTAACTACCGTAATTCAGACACTACAGCTACTGTAAAATTGAAGAAAATCAGCCCTTAAAACTACTACTGTAGTAAAAGGTGTAGATGGCTGATGTAAATAAAAAAGTAGTCATATCTGTTTCAGGTGATGTATCTGATTTAAATAATAAAATAGATGATGCTCAGGGTAAGTTAAACAATCTTGGGAATACGGACGTAGGAGCAAAATCAGTTAAATCTCTCAAACAGGAACTTAGAGAAGCTACCATTCAAGCACAACAATTAGCTGCTGCTGGAGATGATGGTAGTGAGGCGTATGCGAGAGCAGTTAAGAGAGTAGCTGAACTCAAAGATGCTCAGGATAGGGTTAACCGATCAGTTCAAACTTTTGACCCCGGAAATAAACTATCCGGTTTAGTCCAAATAGCTCAAGGTGGTGCTGTAGCAATTCAGGGAATAGCAGGTGCTTTAACTGCCGTGGGAGTAGAATCAGAAACTGCTCAGGTTGCTATTGCCCGTCTACAGGGTATAATGGCTTTCACTTCAGCCTTATCCCAAATTGATGATATTAAGGAAGCTTTCTCAGACCTTTCCAAGGTTCTAGGGGTTACATCCACAGCTCAAAAATCAGTAGCTACATCTACTTCAGTTACAACCACTGCGCTAAATGGTCAAACAGTAGCTACGGAAGGTGCAACCGTTGCAACCAATGGCTTTAAAGCTGCTCTTGCTGCTGTAGGTATAGGAATTATAATAGCTGCGCTTGCTGCTGCTGTAGAAGCGTTCCAATCCTTTAAAAGTGCTGCAACCCTAGCTAAAGAAGCTCAAGATGATTTTAATAAGTCTCAGTTAACCGGAGCTAGAGCGCAATTGGAGGGAGAGCTTGCATCCATAAACAGAACAGGAGAGGAGTTATTAGCTCAAGCTAGGGTAAGGGGTGCTTCTGCTGTGGAATTAGCCAAAATAGAGCAGGATACGGCTGAATTAACTGCTAAGGCAAGGAAACGCTATCTTATAACACTCCCCTAAAATCAGACCACGGGCTTAGTTGAAAAATATTCATTACTTTAACAAGCCAAGATGAAAAAGCAAACACGTCGTCAATTTACACCCGCCTTCAAAGCAAAAGTTGCATTGGAGGCCATTAAAGGCCAGTATACCTTAGCAGAGCTGGCTAAGAAGTTCGAAGTTAACCAGGTAGTTATTTCCAGGTGGAAAGCAGAATTTCAGGCCAATATGGCTGTTGTTTTTGAAAAGGAAGGGCGGCCATCTGAACCTGATGTTGATACCCAGGAGTTATTTGCCCAGATCGGTCAACTCCGAGTTGAGAACGAATTTTTAAAAAAAAGTTTCAAGAAACTTGGGGGATAGCAGAACGTGCGAGTCTGGTTACCCCCAAGACAAAAAAGATCTCCATCCGGCGGCAATGTGAACTACTCAGTGTCAACCGAAGCCGTGTTTATTACAAACCGGTTCCTGAAAAACCTGAGAACATAAAAATGATGGAAATAATGGATAAGCACCTGACCGCACATCCAACTGAAGGCGTCCTTTCCATTGTCTTGTTTTTCATTGCTAGAGGATATCCTGTTGGCCCCAAACGTATCCGTAGACTGTTGAAAATAATGGGACGCCAAACTATCTATCGCCGCAAGAACCTGACCAAACAAGGACTTAAAATGTTTATTAAACCATACTTGCTAAAAGGATTATCCATCACCCATGCCAATCAGGTCTGGTGTACGGATATCACCTACATACCTATGCGTAATGGATTTATGTATATGACTGCCATCATTGATGTTTACAGCCGGAAAATCGTTGGCTGGGGTATTAGCAATTCTCTGGATGCCAGTTGGTGCAAAGAAGTACTTGAAGATGCTATAGCTACCCATGGCAAACCAGTAATCATCAACTCTGACCAGGGAACCCAATATACCAGTGCCTTATGGATCCAATACCTTGATTCACTCGGCATACAAATCTCAATGGACGGGAAAGGAAGAGCACTTGATAATGTTTGGATAGAACGTTTTTGGAAATCACTGAAATACGACTATGTTTACTTAAATCCCGCTGATGATGGTTTTGAACTGTATGAGGGAGTTCAAAACCACATCAGCTATTATCACGACAAAACCCACCATACCACACGTGAAACACCCAACAGCCGATATGATAAATCCATGCGAAATGCAGCCTGATTTATAACTTAAATACAAGCCCTAATGGTCTCAATATTGGGGAGTATTATAGACTAATCGATTGTAAACCTGCTAATACATCCCCAGAAATTCTGCCCCTCAAATATGCTTCACGCTCTATATCATTTTGATATTCTCCTAAATTGGAAGTGGATCCAAATAAATCAGTAAGACCAAATGAATTTGCATTTAATAATGCATCAGTTGAACCACGTAAAACAATTAGAGACAATTTACTATTCTCTCTTAGTTGCTTAAGCTTTGTTTCGTTTTGTTTCTCAATACTTTGAAGTTCACTTTTTGACTTTTCAGCTCCATCAAGATCAATAAAGTTTATTGGATCGCCTTCAGCAAATGAGTACACACTATTCCATGGATATTCTGGTGCATAAGGATCAACACTTAAAAAGCGGGCTAATCTGGTATCGTATATTCTTAACCCATAATCCTGCTGATTTCCAGTTCCCTTCCCTTCATTATCATTTTCCTTCCCATTAAACCCATACCGATACAACCCAGCCATACCATACATGCCACCACCGGTGTACTGATTTCTACCGCGGTCCTATCCACTGTTATTTTCAAGTAAACGTTCAGCTCTCCATCAGCGTTAGACTTCGATTTTCGAAGAAAAAATAATAGTCCAAAACTCTTTTCCATAACACCTCTTTTATAGGTTGTAAAATTAGATTTGATGCATGAGTAAAAACCTACATGCATCGGCACAAAGTGTTAATAGAGAGCGAGTTGTATAAGATTCATTGAACTGGGGTAAAGCCCCGTATGAGTTCAATGAATCGTTCAATGAACTTTTAGGTAAAGCGGGGTAAACTAAGGTCAGCTAAAAATAAAAAAAGCCCGCAAATACTAGGTTTTGCGAGCTTTCCACACGGTAGTTAACCGTGTTTGATACTAAAAAGTGGAGCTGGGGGGAGTCGAACCCCTTCTCAAATATCTTTACACTGAGCATTTAGTAAATTCCTAAAAAGCTGATATTCAATGTTATGGGAGATGTTGCTTTCAAATAACTAGATCAAATTTAGAATTTGGTCACCAGAAAACCTAATTTGGTCACCTGATTTACCACCTGAACAACTATTGATTTCCAAACAATTACAAATTAGCAATGATAAATTTTGAGAACATTACTGATAAGTACCAAAACTACAAATCAATAATACTTCCAGTCTTAACGATTCTTTCTATTACATCAGTATATTATTATGAGTTAGGTTTCTGTGCTTATTATAGAATACCTCCCACGTATATTTCAATAGAAATTACAAAATATGTTTATCTGATACCAATTATCGTCGGTACAATTATAATGCTAACATTCATGTTATTACCTTACGTTTTTCCATTCTTTAAAATTTCAGACCCCAACAAAAACCAGAAGGAAATACAAAAAGTGAGAAATATCGGCTATGGGGTTGCTGGTGTATCATTAATAGGTATCAGCTACGCTTTAACCAGAAACTTATACTCCATAGATTTAATGTTTCTGCTAATCTTATTAATTTATGGAATAAGTGTAAGCAGTCTGGCATATATGCACAAATCAACTCCTTACGAAGAACCAATCGAAATCCAACAATTCTTTGACACGATATTCTTAAGAAAATACGGCAATAGGATTGGGAATAAAATAGTCTTATCTGTGTTAATTCTAATAATGTTCTACTTTCTTGGAAATGCATCGGCTTATAGAAATCGTAGACATCATTTCAAACCCGATAAAAAAACGGCATTAATAAAAAAATATCAGGATGTAACTATTTGGGGAACTGTCATCAATGATACACTACAAAATTTAATAATAGACAAGGGGGGAGCCAATCAAGATACAATAATATTTACCATCACAAACGTTCGTTCTAAGAGCCATAGAGACGTTCAAAGATTCTAGTTTTTAATCACCTTGAATCTTTCAAGTACCGAATCGGGCAATGTTAACTTAGATAGTAGAGAATTTTCTATGGAATCAATATAATCTTTTGATTTCAGTTTTGATATTTCCAACTTCAAATCATTATTCAAATCATACAAATCATTCTTATCCTTATCAAATTTATATTGACCAAATAAAGTACCAAGATAAAATGCCCCAGCAACTAATGAGAAACCCCATAAAATTGCAGTTCCTACTTTTATTTTGTGCTCCTCAACATCATTAATTTTATTTCTAGTAGTCAAATTGTTATGCGCTGTATCTGAAACAGTTTCAGATATAATCTTATTTTCAAGCTTAATGTAATTAGGCTTTACTTCTAATTTTAACTTATCAACTTCATAATCCAACATCTTATGTCCCTTTTTAAAAGTATAACCTTGCTTAGTAATAACTCCCTTCGTTGTATGACCTGAATTATTTAAATAATCAATTACCCTCTCTCTATATCGATCTGGAACACTGGAATCTATAATTTCATCCCATGTATAATTAATGTCAGGCATTGAAGAATATTTTTCAATTACAGAGTCGATATACTTTAATAATAATTCCTTATTGTACTTGGAAGTCAAAGTATAAAAATTACCTACTCCATTATTTATTCTCTCAATTTTACCTTCAGATACTAATCTTTCAATAATGCTAACTTTTTTATGGGGAGTATTAAATTTTTTTCCATTCAAATGATTTATATTAAAACCATTCTCGGAATAAATTATTCTACGTAAAACATACTGTTCTCCAGAATCATTAAAACCATAGTCTAATCCATTTTGAGTTATTTTATAACCCTTATAATCAGCATTTAAAACTGAAACAATTAATCCATTTTTAGATAGATAATTTATAACCTCTTTAAATGAATCCTTAATACCTAAAGGAATTAATCTACCTTTTAACACATCCTCTGAAATAGATGCTTCATTTTGTGGAAAACGTCTAAGTATTTCAAAATAGTCCATTTTACTTATGCAGTTTATTTTGTTTATAATCATCAACATAGCTCTTAACCACCTTTTTCAAAACCTCCTCATGTACTTGCGGTATATAATCCTTATTGGCAGAAGTACCAGAATGGGTAATCCACAATTCATTATTCAAAGTGGATACAATTGAACCGACTAAACTTCTATAAGTCTTTAATAGACACCTTCCATCATTTGAGGTATTAATCCAAGTGGATTCAGCTTGCCAATATCTACCTGACTTAAAATAATTTGTTTCTATTTTATCCAAACCTATCTCCTGTTTAATTCTATTATCTTTTTCCTCTTCAGCAGCAGAAGCAGCAATTTTTAAACCCAAAAACATACCAACAACCCCACCAACAGCCAGCATTGGAATAAACATAATATCAGATACAGCTCCTCTCTGGGACTTCTTTGTTTGGTTCAATTGACCACCCAAGAAGATTAACCCAAATAAAGCTCCTAGGATTCCCCCTACAATAAGACCAATTATAGAATAAAGAATATGGCGCATTAGTCTTTAAAGTAATGTTTATGAACTATTCTCCCATTATCTCCAAAATACATGAATGAAGGTAATTTTTCATAAAAAAAACCATAGTATAATTTCTTTGTAGCAGGGAACCCATTAGTTTCAAAAGTATAAAAAGGCGCACCATTATAGACCGAATGACCTTCGTTCATATTTAATATCATCCCATTTTGTGAAATGAATCTAGGCTTCACAAATTCATGTTCATTATAGGGAAAAGCTATAACAACATTAGTCCAACTACCCTTATTTGGCTGAACTGTAACTATTTTTTTTATAGTATCAATTATCAAATTAAAATTATTACGCTCATCAATAAATTCATCTTCAGATGTGATAATGACAGGATTGTTAATATCAACTTTTCCAGCAGTAATACCTCCTTGCTGATTGTTACTAGTTACGTTATATGTATCACCCGATTCACGTTCTGGGGAATTCACAGATTGACTATTACTAGTTCTAATTATTGGTTTGACTATTTTAGGCGAATCCTTTTTAGGCTTTAATGTATCATTAAAATTATTGATAATAACATCTCTTTCAGCCTTGATAATGTCACCACCAGCCTGATTTATATCCCTTCCTGAATTATTAATAATTCCACTATCGACTGAAGAATTAAACTCAGTCTTAGCTGAATTTGAATTAGGTTTCAAATTAATCCATGCTACGATTATCGCTACAATACCGGGAACCACTCCAACAAGTAATATTTTTTTTATCTCAAATTTCCTGTCAACAGCCATATTAACTATTTTTATTATAGCAAATGTATCGTTCTACTCCACTTCAAAAAACCGTTTTTAAGGCATTGTTAATAACTTTTGGTGATTCTTCAACCATTGATACAGAATAACACTATTTAACATTAAATAGCACTCTTAAACACTTATTCATGTAACCAAATAATAGGGTTATCCACAAAAGAAAAACCCCTTAAGCTACTAATTCACTTAAGGGACTCTATTATCAACTATTTAGCTTAAGCACCTACTCAGTAACCTCACCTTCTTTCTTCTCGACTCCTAACCCCTTTTTCAGGCGATTCTCAGCCGTTTCTTCAAATAGGTTAAGGATACGTCCAACCTTCTTAAGAAACGTGTAATTTGGGTTTATTCTGATTAAATTCTCTATTGTAGAACTAATTTCATAACTGCATATAAAAACACCCACTAACATAACCGCATAAAAGGAATCATATTGAAAGGACTCCTTTACCATCTTCTCCATAACCCATATAATCAGGATAAGAGTATTGTAGATCAGAAACCTCTCAAGTAATCCTTTTCTTAGTTTTTTGCTATTAAAAGGCTTACCCTCCTTCAGAGAGGCTATTATTCCAGTAACCACATCCACAACAATCAAGAAGGTGATTCCAAATAAGAAATTGTGTATTCCAGCAAGCATAGCCCAAGCACCTAAAAAGAGCTTTACCAAATTCAACCAAAAAGGATGCTTGAACCAAGTATCTAAAACGTTTAATAATATAAATCTGAAGTATTCCAATGTATTTAAATTTTCATAGTTACGCATTATCATAATTATTTTAAGAGTAGTCACAAAAGCTTACACCATCATTCAAAACCCCAATGATATAGTTAGTGTTTTGATTCACTTGAAATTGAAAGATATCACATCCAGAACCTGCGGTAATTTCACTTATATCCATATCTGTACCAACTCTAACATAAATGGGACAATATTGGCTATTTACTGCATTGAAAGCAGTATTGAAACTTATAGTATCTCCAGCATTTACTGTAATAGTGTCAAGAAGTATTGAAGTAATTCCAGTAATTGAATTTTCAATTGTTATAGGTTCTCCTCCATTAATATCATATCCTATACTTGTAGCACTACCAATAGCAGTAACAGAATGAACTCTTCCATAAATGATAACCGTATAAACAGAAGGTAGATATATATCAGAATTGCAGGAACTAAAATAATAGCTAATCATTAGGTATAGTTTAATCCTTTATTCCAATAATAATTTGTCCCATCATAGTAGAAGGAAAGAATATCTACTGAATTTCCCACACTTGAAAGTGATAAAGAACCGGAACCACCATTTATTACCTTACTTCCAGATGGCAAAACAATACTTCTATCACCTACAACATCTTGCTTGACTACCAATGTATAACACTCCCCTAAAATCAGACCACGGGCTTAGTTGAAAAATATTCATTACTTTAACAAGCCAAGATGAAAAAGCAAACACGTCGTCAATTTACACCCGCCTTCAAAGCAAAAGTTG
>JAQGFW010025287.1:0-18803 GCA_030463445.1 Euplotes aediculatus
CTTAATTTTCACTCAACTCTGTAAAATTTCAATAGCAGTTTATACTTTCACTCAACTCTGTAAAGGTTCTCAATAGAAATCTAAAATCACTCTTAATTTTCACTCAACTTTGTAAAACTTCAATAGCAGTTATATTTTCACTCAACTCTGTAAAGGTTCTCAATAGAAAAATAAAATCACTCTTAATTTTCACTCAACTCTGTAAAATTTCAATAGCAGTTTATACTTTCACTCAACTCTGTAAAGGTTCTCAATAGAAATCTAAAATCACTTATAACTTTCACTCAACTTTGTAAAATTTCAATAGCAGTTTATACTTTCACTCAATTTTATAGAAACTCAATAGTGGTTTTAATAATCACTCAATTTGATTCGGAGCAAAAAGCTACAATCAATCATTGTTTCAAACCGAAACAACACATATAATAAATTTTATTCTTGGATTTTTCTCTACGATATTTTTCGATAGTGTTTAAAAGTCAAAACCTTTATCAAAGACCAAACAAATTTGCTTGCCCTCGAAGCTATGAATCTGATAAAAACCAGGAAATGTAGTAGAGATACTACTGGGGGGATTTTTCGGATGGGAATCCTTACTTTTAGGTAAAGGAATAGCCCGTACATAATTGAAGCTGTACATAGTGTTTGTCGTTAATTTTTATTTTTCTTTTTGGTTATAATATGGACTGGTGATCCATGTTACAAATTTAAGACGTTTTTTTTTGATTTGGTAACATATCTTTTATGCCTAATACCCCAATGTATCCGTTTAATCATTTTTCAAATGTATTGATTATCAGTCATTTGTGTAAATTTGATACCGTAGGATAATTTTTTAAAAAAAGTAAAAAAAAATTATGTTTTTTATCTAATGGTGGGTTTTTAGAACTTTTTTAACAAGATTTTTGGGTTATGAATAAAAATGGTATGATTTTTTAGACAGTTAGATATGCACGTGCGTAGTTATGTCCCATGAAGAAACAAATATCATATAGTCATTTTTTAGCCCGATTATCCTACATATTATTACTCTTTTTTGGGTATAATTTTGCTCATTCTCAGAGTATTAGCGGAACCGTCTTTCGAGATTTTAATTCGAATGGAGTAAAAGATAACTCAACCAATTTTAATGAAATTGGAGCGGCAAAAACCTTAGTTTGTGCCTATCGTGCAGATGGTTTTTTGGCAGACTCAACTCGTACAGATGATGCTGGATTTTATATATTAAATGTTGGTTCGGGTAATTTTAGGGTAGAGTTTAAAGATTTTCCGAAGGGGTTATTTTCGAGTTTGCAATCAAGTAACCAGACTTCTGTTCAGTTCAAGAGTGGAGGCGATAGTAATGTCAATTTCGGAATCAATGCCCCCAATGATTATTGCCAATCAAATCCATCAATTGCTACCAGTTGCTATATTGGGGGTAATGAAGACGGACACGTTTTTGTGAATTTTCCGTATAATTTTTTAGATGAAAAAGATGGAGATATTCTGGCAAACTATACCGATGTTGGTTCGCCAGCTTCATGGATTCGCCCTTCGAGAGTTGACCCAAGTTTAAATCCAATCTCAATTTCAGAAAATTCAGAAATCGGAACTGTTTATGGAATCGCCTACGACCGCATCCAAAAAATTAGTTTTGCAGGAGCATTCATCAAAAGAAAAGCAAAATTAGGTGCATTGGGTAATGAAAGTACAGGTGTAATTTATAAAATAAGTGCTGGTAATGATTCTCTTTGGGTTGATTTGAATACCCTTTTTGGCAATTCGGCAGGTGTAAATCCGCATCCGATTAACACAACCGACTGGAATGACGACCAAAATACAAATCAGTATGTTTATAAGCGAGGCTTAGGCGATATAGAAATCTCTAATGACTACAAGAAATTGTATGTCATTAATTTAGGAGATGATAAACTCTATACAGTTCTGACCGATGTTAAACCCACCATTTCAAATATTACTTCGATAGCTCTACCAAATAATGGAATCCCGCTTGCAAAAGGTTCAGGAACTTGCCCAACGAGCGATGTTCGTCATTTTGGAATCGGTAAAGACATAGCAGGAAATCTCTATATCGGAGGGGTTTGTACGGCTGAGAATACGCAAGACGCAGCAGATTTATCAATGTATGTTTGGAAGTTTGATGGAACGAATTTTAGCTTGATTCTAAACGAAAAATTAGATTATCGGACAACCAGTTATAAGTCTTGGAAACCTTGGAATAATATTGATAATCAGGTAGTTAATGCACAACCGCAGGTGAGCGATATTGAGTTCGATGTTGACGGCTCGATGATAATTGGTTTGAGAGATAGATACGGAGATATAACCCCGATAGCAAATAAAAGACCCGATGAAGCTCCCTACCCACGCACAGGGGGCGATATTTTGAGGGTTTGTTATGTAAACGGAATTTATAAATTAGAAGCAAGTGGTACTTGCGGAAGCATCACCACGGTTGGTTTTTCGCCAACTGGCGAACCCAACGATGGACCAGGTGGGGGAGAATTTTATTTTGAAGATACTCCTGGCGATGCTGACCACGAAGCTTCGCAAGGTGCTTTATTGTTGATGGCTGGTAGAAATGAGGTTATCTCGACAGCTTTTGATGCCGTAGCGTATAATTCGGCTGGGCAACGCAACAAACAGAACTATAACACTGGCGGTTTACAAAAATACAGCAACCAAACAGGTGCTATGACGGGGGCTTATGATTTGTTTTTGGCTACCGACCTTAATACTTTTGGCAAAACGGCTGGTTTGGGTGATATTGAACTGATGTGTGATGTGCCACCTCTCGAAATCGGGAATAGGGTTTGGAAGGATTTAGACGAAGATGGAATCCAAGATGCTGACGAACCAGCTTTAGTTGGAGTTACCGTTAAATTATTTCATAAAAATGGGACCGAAATAGCTTCGACAGTTACTAATGCTTTGGGTGGATTTTACTTTAATTCGCAGACAATCAATACTTTAAAAGCAAATACTGAGTACAAAATAAAAATTACATCTCTCGGCAGCGATACCTCGGTTTCGGGAATATCCATCACAGCCGTAACAAATGGTGGAGTAGGAGGTTTGAATGCAGGAAATTCGCTGGCAAATAACGATGCAATTCTCGAAAGTAACCTGCCTACAATTAGTCTAAAAACTGGTAATTGGGGCGAAAACAACCATACCTACGATTTTGGCTTTAAGGCTTCAATAACCTCACCAACTATTTGTACAACAAATAAATGTGTTCCGTTTTTGATTGTTAAAAAGTAGAGGCGAGTATCATTTCATCTGTTGTATTAATTTTCAGCTTTCTTCATTGACCAAACTGTTGTAAACCAAGAGCATAATGCCGTCTTTTAGACCCAAATCAGGTACCATCATTTCTCTTGCACCAGCCCATTTCATACACGATGTATAAATATCGGTGGCGTGTACAATCACATCGGCACGGTCGGGGTTCATTTGTAATTTATTGATGCGTTCATCAACTGTAAATTTAGCGATATAATTTTTGGTTTTTTCAATATCCCGAATCGTTGCCAAGCCATCAGTTTTAAACTCAATCATCTCAAAGATTTTTGAGATATTTCCACCTGTGCCGACCGCAATTACGTCTTCATCAACAGGTATATATTCATCAATCCATTGGTGCATTTTTTTCCAAACATCGGGAGCTTCTTTATGCTCAAGCAGACGAACCGACCCAATTTTGAAAGATTTTGAGGCAATTTTATTTTTCCCTTTGTAAATATTAAGCTCAGTGCTACCACCACCAACATCAATATGGAGGTACGTTTTTTTAGCATCCAAAACCTCAACAATGACATTATTTATCAATTCTGCCTCTTTTTCGCCTTCTATGAGGTGAATCTGCATCCCGAGTTCGAGTTTTGTTCTTTCAACGATATTTACCCCGTTTTCGGCTTCACGCATTGCCGAAGTCGCACAAATCATATAGGCATCTACTTCGTGTAGCTCCATCAATAATTTATATACGGTTAATAGTTTTTTGATGCGAGCTTCGCTTTCATAGCTGATTCTGCCGTTATTGAAAACGTCCATACCCAGACGCAATGCAAAACGGACGTACTCCACTTTCTTGAAAGTTATCTTTTTTCCGTCTTTCAAAACCGACGAAATCTGCATTCGGGCAGCATTTGAGCCTATATCAATGGCGGCAATTTTCATTATTATTCTACGAGATGCTTAGTTTGGGTTTGCAAATTTAATCAATTTTAAGACTAATTTTGCTTATTTTAGATTGGTATATATAATTTGCATCAAATTTATTCAATTCAGGTAAATGAACCCTTATTTAGATGTTATTTTAAGAGCCACAGCTGTTTATCTTTTTATCATAGTGGCGTTGAGGTTATTCGGCAAAAAAGAATTAGCTCAGCTTTCGGTGATTGATTTGGTTTTTATTTTGTTAATCAGTAATGCGGTTCAAAATGCCATGGTCGGGGCAGATACTTCGCTTCTGGGCGGTATTATTGCAGCAGGAGCTTTATTTGTCTTAAATTTTATTCTGAAAAAAATAACGCATCGTTTCGAAGATTTAGGTAAGTTGATTGAAGGCGAGCCAGTTATGTTGGTTTATAAAGGTATCATCCAACCTGAAAACTTAAAAAAAACCGATATTTCGATGCCAGAACTCGAAACTGCAATAAGAGAACATGGGGTGAATGGTATCGAAAATGTTGATTTAGCTATGCTCGAAATTGATGGAAATATCAGTGTACTTTCAAATGATTTCAAACAACGAACAACAAATAAACGTAAGCAAACTAAAAATAAGTTAAATGACTAAACGCAAATTTGCCAATCTTATCTCAATCATTGGAAACCCGCTGGTTTTATCGGTTTTAGTTGCAATTTACATTAATTTCAAGCTGTATCCGCTCACACAAGCATTTACTCTGACCGGAATTTTGGTGCTTTTTGCGATTGTTCCTGTATTTTTGTTTATTAATCGAAAAGTGAAAGAAGGGGACTTTGCCGACCACGATGTTTCGGCACGTACCAAACGCCCTTCGCTTTACTTGATTGGCTTATCGGCACTCGGAATTATGATTTTGGCACTTTATCTTACAAATCAGCCAGTAAGTATTGTATATGGAGCATTGGCTGCGTGGATATTGGCATTGTTATCTTTTCTGATAAATTTCAAACTCAAAACCTCACTTCATGTAGGTTTTAGCTTTCTGATTGCGTTTTTGGTGTTTTCGTCAGATTTATTAGTCGGAGGAATCTTGATAGCATTCGCTTTTTTGGTAGGATGGTCGAGACTAACTTTGAAACGCCATACATTATCCGAGATATTCGTGGGGGCATCACTCGGTACAATTGTGGGTTCGGTCTATTGGTATTTTGTATAAAAGAAAACGTGTGGCATATCTTGAATTTAGATTTGCCACACGTTTTTGATGACTATTACTTAATTACAATATTCACGAATCACGTTATAAGCTGCCGAATACCCTAATTCGCCCGCACGGCTAAGGTCAAAACAACCTTTGTTTTCTTCGCCAAGAGCAAATGTAATGATTCCTCTTACGTAATATGCTTCGCCATAACGAGGGTTTAACTTGATAGCATTTGAGCAATCTTGTAATGCCTCTTTCTGCGAACCTGTTGATGAACGAACCAATCCACGATAAAAATAAGCCTCGGCATAAGTAGGATTCAGCTCGATAGATTTGTTCAAATCACTGATTGCACCTTTGGCGTCACCAGATTTATACTTTGCTAATCCACGAGTATAGAAAGCCTCTGAGCGGTCATCCGAAAACTCATTGATTTTACCTCTTTCTTGTACAACGTTACGCAAATCATCTAAAATATTCTTTGTGATACGCCCCGTGTAATACACTTTTGGGTCCATATTGGCATTGTTGATTTCGATAGACTTTGTCAAATCACTGACAGCATCTTTTTGGCTATTGAGTTTACTATTACAAAAACCACGACCATAAAAAGCACGAACATTTTGTGGGTTGAGCGTAATCGCACGGTCAAAATCATTCATCGCACCTCTAAAATCTTCGATTTTAGTTTTAGCAAAACCACGGTTATAGTAAGACTCACTATCTTCGGGGTTCAATTTAACTGCTTCGTCAAAATCTTTAATTGAGCCTGCAAAATCGTTGATTTTCAGGCGACTCGAACCACGACTTGCAAATGATTGCGAACGTTTTGGGTTTAAATCAATAGACTTTGAGAAATCTTGGATACTTCCTTGATGGTCATCTAAACGTGCTTTGCACACTCCTCTCGAATAATAAGCTTGATATTTTGTGCCGTCTTCGGTTGCGGTTTCGATAACCTTTGTAAAGTCTTCGATTGAGCGGCGGTAATCTTGCAATCTGGCACGGGTCATACCACGTTGCAAATAAGAAATACTCGCATCTGGGTTTAGCTCAATAGCACGGTTAAAATCTTGAAGTGCGGCTCTTTGGTCGTCTTGGGCACTTTTGCTCATGCCTCTTGCCAAAAATGCCTCCGAGTTCTTTGAGTTTAGGTCAATTGTACGGTCAAAATCAAGAATAGCACCACGGTGGTCTTTAAGATTTTGCTTGGCAAGCCCACGGTTAAAAAAACAAGTTGAGTTTTCAGGATTCATAGCTATTGATTGGCTAAATGCCGACAACGCTCCAATATAGTCTCCAGCTTTACTTTTATTAACACCAATGTCGAAATACTCAGCCGCCGTTTGTTGTGCTTGGGCATTAAATACAAAAGCTGCCGCAACGACCAGCGAGATAAAAAATTTCTTCATAATCATTTTAAGGTTTTATTAAAGTAGGTATCAATTTTTAATGAATATCAAATTGCAATCTGAAATTCTTTATAAACTACTACCGCAAAATTACGTTTTCAGTAAGTAATAACATAAAAATTATGCCAAAGATTTTTTTGTAAGTATTTTTAAATGTGCCCGTTTAATATTTTTTTCATTTCTTTTTGAAATTTTAAAAACTTTTAGAGAAATTTACCAAATATTGTGCTTATTCCTTATATAAAGACAAACCATGAATAAAATCCGTGCTTTTACATTCGTAATGGCGAGCTGCCTGCTTTTTGCAGCTTGCAAATCTTCAAAAAATGTTTCTGAAAAAGAAACCCGCAAAAAAGACCCAATTGCTGCTGAGGCTGCTCTACGCTTGGGACAAATGTTTGATAAATTAGCCAACGATTTGGTAGTAGCTACCGATAATAAGGTAGATGTTGTCAGAATCGCCGATGGAATTGATATAACTTTTCAGCCAGATTTTTCATTTGAATCGAGTTCGGAGCAACTGCTACCCGAAGCCAAAGAACATCTCCAACATATATCAGGTGTCCTAAATCGTTATCCTTACACCGAAATATTTATCGAAGGCCATGCCGATAGCAGTGGTAATCAGTTGAAAAATAAGAAATTGTCTGAATTGAGAGCTAAAACCGTAGCATTGTTTCTTAAAAATAATGGAGTTGTTGCGGAGCGTTTGGCAATTGCAGGCTATGGTGCGATTCGCCCAGTAGCAAGCAACAATTCGCCCGAAGGTCGTCGTCGAAACCGTCGAGTAGTGGTCAAAATCAGAGCAAACGAAAAGAAATTCTTAGAAACTGCCGAAATTGTCAATAATAAATAGGATGAGTTTTAAACTCGTATTTATTTATATCTAAATAGTTGGAGAATAACCATTTTAATCGCATAAATGAGTTGAAAACTCGTCCTACAATTTTATGCTTTTGGGTGTGCTTTCTGAAAAGTCTTTTTTAATTTTTCGATTGAATTATGCGTATAAACCTGCGTAGCAGCAAGGCTTGTATGTCCTAATAAATCTTTGATGGCATTCAAATCTGCCCCACGATTGAGCAAGTGAGTAGCAAACGTATGGCGTAGTATGTGAGGGCTTTTTTGGTCGAGGGTTGTTACGAGATTCAAGTGTTTTTTTACCAATCGTTGTATAAACATCGGATACGCCTCATTGCCAGTATCTGTCAGTATAAGTGACTGATTATGAGGGTCTTGTATGATGTCTTCTCTTAATATTAAGTACTCTTTTATCAACCCAGAAAGCGGATTATTTATTGGTATTACTCTGTGTTTATTTCTTTTTCCGAGTACTCTGAGAGTATTGTCATAAAAATTCAAATCAGCGATTTTTAGTCCAATCAATTCAGACAAACGCATACCAGTTCCGTACAATAATTCAATCACCAATTTATCACGAACTCCCTCAAAATCAGTCCCGAATTCAACTTCATCGAGTAGGGTCTGAATCGGAGCTTCTTCTACGTATTTAGGCAAAGTTTTATCATTTTTCAATGCTTTGATTTTGAGCATTGGGTCGGCAGTAATTTTTTTATGACGAATCAGAAAATTGTAAAAAGAGCGTAGCGTAGCGATTTTCCGATTAATACTTTTTTTCTCTAAGCCTTCATCAGCCATTCCTACAACCCATGAGCGAATCATATTAAAATCGGCTTTTTCGGTTTCTTCGAGTTCGTATTGAAATTTCAGATAAGCTGTAAATTGCTCTAAATCAGTCTTATACGCCGTAACGGTGTGATGACTAAGGCGTTTTTCGTATTTGATGTGTTGTAAAAAAAAGGAAACCATATCAGTATTGACAACGATAATCAATTGCCAATGCTAATATGGTTATTAATATTGTACTTGACAACGATTAGATAATTAATAAAATCTAAAAGACTGCCAGATTGAAGGTCTATATTTCTTCGTTATTCTGCATCTGCTGGCGATAAGCTGCACGGATTACCTGAGTACGACGAGTGATAGAAGGTTTCTCGAATGCTTGACGTGAACGTAATTGACGCAATACACCTGTTTTCTCAAATTTCTTTTTGAAACGCTTTAATGCTTTATCAATTGACTCGTTTTCTTTTACGTTTATGATTAACATATTTTACACCTCCTTCAGCTTTTTTTGATTTGGGATGCAAAAATATGTTTTTTTTATTGAAAATCAAAATCTTATGTATAAAACAATTCGGCAACGGGTACTTTTAATTCTGGAAAAATAACACTTATGGCTTCTTCTTCGTCTGTAAAAGGTTTCAGACCGATATATTGACCATCTTTGAGGTAATAAATCAGAATGATGCGGTCGTTTGGCTCGACCAACCAGTACTCACGTACGCCAGCTTCTTCATATAATCTGAATTTATTACTCATTTCTTTGTTTGTATTGCCAGGCGATAAGATTTCTACAACTAAATCCGGCGAACCGATACAGCCCCTTTCGTCTAATTTTGACTCATCACAAATGACGCATAAATCGGGCTGAACTACCGTAAAGACGTCTTTATCGCCAGTTTTTTTCTGAGAATCAAGCAACCTAACATCGAAAGGGGCATGAAAAAGCTGACATTTTTTCCCGTAGAAATAGTTCCCAAATTTAAGAGCCAATCGCATTGAAGTTCGCTGATGGCTCAAATTAGGTGCAGGCGACATCTTGAAGATTTTGCCTTTCAAAAGTTCCAAACGCTCTTCAAATTTCCATTTTAGGTAATCTGCATAAGAGTAGGTTTTAGAGAAATCAAGTGAATTTATATCGGTTATTATCATTTAATCGCATTTTTTAGTAAATATACGAATGATTCCTTCAAATATTGAGCATCAGAACATCAAATCGAGACCTAATTTTTCTTTCAAATCCCAAAGAACAGGATTTTTCTTTGCCAAATATTCAAATTTTTCTTGGGCAGAATACGGTCGGCGTTCGACCTCACGGGTTTCGATTTCGGCAGATACCTGAATCGAAGCATTTTGGAGTCTTTGGCGAAGATACACCGCCAAATCTTGCTTCAATTCCATAAATAAATCTTGCTGGATTTGGTTATCTAACAGCAGATGGATGCTCGTACCATTGAATTGAAACTCTCTTTTGAGCGTTACTTGTTCGTTGGCGTTATCTCTCGAATTCGCAAATTCAACCCAAGCCCCTTCTAATTCTTGACGTGAAAACTCACGATTACTTGATACATTAACTTGCTTGTTTTCAATGATTTGCTCGATTCCTTTCTTGATTGGTGCAGCCGGTAACTCAATATCAATCGTAGATTTTAGGCGGCTCGATGTACGAATCGGACTTTCGGGTTTGATGATTCGGTTTTCGGGTTGCGGTGGAGCAGTATATGGTTTGGGCGATTCTTCAACTTTGGGAATTTGACCACTTGAACTTTGACCACTCGGAGTATTAACTACTGAATTAGTGTTTTTTTTTTCGTCAGAATCGCCACTTGGCAATTGCGACAGGTTTAGTACATTCTGAATTTGAGAAAGTTTCAGAAGTCCGATTTCGACATGTAACCTTTGGTGCTTAGATGATTTATAATTAATATCTAATTGACTACCAATGCTCAATGCCGACATCAGAAAACCTAATGAAAGTTTAGTAGATTGCTCTAAATATTTTTTCTGGACAGACTCCGAAACTTGTAATAATTTGACTGATGCGGGGTCTTAGCAAGCCAGAAAGTTGCGGAAATGTTCATTCAATCCAACTACAAATTGGTGTCCGTCAAAACCTTTTTCGAGGATTTCATTATATAACAAATACGCTTGCGGAATACTGCTCTCGGCAAGTGCATCAACCATTTTGAAGTAATAATCGTAATCGAGAATATGTAAATTTTCTAAGACAGCGGCATAGTTTAGCCCTTCGGTGCCAGAGAAAGTTACATTCAAATCAAACATCGAAAGAGCATCACGCAAACCGCCGTCTGCTTTTTGGGCGATGAGTTCAAGTGCTTGATAATCAACATTTATCGATTCTTTTTTGGCAATATCTGCCAGATGGTCTGCTATGTCTTTTATCTGAATCCTATTGAAATCAAATATCTGGCATCGGCTCAGAATCGTTGGTAAGATTTTGTGTTTTTCCGTGGTGGCTAAAATAAATATGGCATAGCTTGGTGGCTCTTCGAGGGTTTTCAAAAAAGCATTGAAAGCTGCCTGCGAAAGCATATGAACCTCGTCTATGATATAAATCTTGTATTTGCCGTGTTGTGGCGGAAAACGCACTTGGTCTATTAGATTACGAATATCCTCGACTGAATTATTTGACGCAGCATCGAGTTCGTGAATATTGAAAGAAGCATTTTGATTGAAACTTTTACACGAATTGCACTCATTGCAAGGCTCGACCTCATCGCCGAGACGTTGGCAGTTGATGGTTTTGGCGAGGATTCTGGCACAGGTCGTCTTGCCGACACCACGAGGACCACAAAACAAAAATGCTTGTGCCAAATGATTGGTACGGATTGCGTTTTTGAGGGTTGTTGTGATATGCGACTGCCCAACGACGGTATCGAAAGTAGCTGGGCGGTACTTTCGAGCTGAAACCACGAATTTTTCCATGTTGCGAAATTAATCAAAATCTCAATAAGTTGGTTTGAAGTTCTGGGTTTCTTGTTTGTTTTATTTCATTCCTTTTCCTATCTCGTAGGTTTTTTATAAATTGCTCGAAATCTGAAATCAACACCTTAACTTCGATGGGCAATTTCTTTATTATTCTTTTTACTGTTCCGTTACTTCGCAAATATTTACAAAGCGAAACTACACTGCCCAAATGGGATAAATACTTGGTTTATATTCGTAATTATATTGGGATTTTATTTGTACTGAATATTTATTTCAGGAATAGCCAATCTGCCACATTTGAAATGATTTGGGATGCCATCTACATTTTTATTCTGTATATTCTGTACGAAAACCGTAATAACCGAATAGCTAAAATCCTTTTTTATGCGGCGGTTCCATACGTTTTTTTCTCAATTGTAGAGGATTTAGGTTCGTATTGGACTCCTAAATTCTACGAAGAATACGAAGAGTATTTTGATGGTGGTGTTACGATTGGCTTTATCTGGATGATTTCGTATGGTTTTGGTGCTGCCAATCAACATAAGGCGTTTTTGAAAGAACAGAAAAAACGACAAGAAGAGGAGTTTCAGAATAAAATTATAGCCGCCCGTAAAGACGAATTGGAGGTAATGGTGCAAGAACGCACAACCGAAATATTGAAACAAAAAGAAGAACTCGAACACGCTCTCGAAGAACTAAAAGAAACCCAAAATCAGTTGATTCAGCGTGAAAAACTGGCTTCGTTGGGTGAATTGACGGCTGGGATTGCCCATGAAATTCAGAATCCCCTGAATTTTGTAAATAACTTTTCGGAGGTTTCGGTAGAATTAATTGATGAATTAAAAGAAGAACGCAGCCGACCTGCCGAGGAGCGAGATGCTCAGCTCGAAGATGAGATTTTGGAAGATATTATCCAAAATCTTCAAAAAATTACGCATCACGGCAAACGTGCCAGTGGTATCGTAAAAGGAATGCTCGAACACTCACGGGCGAGTACTGGCGAAAAACAACCTACCGATATAAATGCTTTGGCCGACGAATATCTAAGACTGAGTTATCACGGATTACGAGCAAAAGACAAAACCTTTAATGCAGATTTTAAAATGGAATTTGCCGAAGATTTGCCAAAAATTAATACAATCCAGCAAGATTTTGGTCGAGTTTTACTCAATCTTATCAACAACGCATTCTACGCTGTTCAGCAAAAGGAAAAGCTCAAAATTGAAGGTTATAAACCAACAGTTACGGTTGTTACCGAAAAATCGAATGACGGAATCGAAATCAGGATTATGGATAACGGAACGGGTATGCCCGAAAACGTAAAACAGAAGATTTTTCAACCATTTTTTACAACAAAACCCACGGGTGAAGGTACAGGACTTGGGCTGTCGTTGAGCTATGATATTGTTACAAAAGGGCATGGCGGAACCCTCGAAGTAGAGAGTACCGAAGGCGAAGGAACTACTTTTAAAATTAAAATACCAGTTTAAACCAAAAATAATGAGAAAAGCACTACACACTATTCTATTGATTGTCCCATTTTTATCTTTTGGACAAATTGTTAAAATCACGACTACTACAAAAAATGATGTAAATGTTTATCAAATAGACTCGTTAAAATTTCATGGAGTATTGCTAAATAATGGCTGGAAATACATTTATGGCGATAAACCCGAATTTGCAAACCCCAATTATAATGATAGCAAATGGAAAAATGGTAAAATAGATGATGAGTTCGATAAATTTGCGTCGGTAGATAAAAATACAATCGGGTGGTTTAGAAAAAAAATCAAGATTGGAGATTCGCTGGTCAATAAGCCGCTTATTTTTTCGATAAATATCAAAGGTGCAGCCGAAATATTCCTTGACGGAAAACTCATACACACAATCGGGAGGCTACCAAAAGGTAAACGTAAAGAGTTATTAAACTTTTTTAAAGAGCCGATTCCGTATTCGGTTAATTTCAACAGTGCTGGCGAGCATACTCTTGCTGTTAGATTTATATTTTGTCATACAAATCAATTTTTTGATAGGTACGATTATTTTCCGTTGAGTATCCGTTTGCGGGGTATTGATGGTTATGTACAGTCGGTTTATAGTGATAGTACTGGCATGAAGATGTCGGGCGGCATAGCTGTGGGCTTCTTTTTGATGATGGCGTTTATACATTACACTTTCTTCCGATTTTTTAGAAGCAAAAGATACAATTTACCGTTTTTTGTGGCAATGCTACTCTTTGCGATAAACTTCTATTTATCGGTGGCTGCTCCATATATCACAACCAGCAAACCCTTCTTTTTGGGTCAGCAATTATTCAAAGATTTATCTTTTATTGTCGGTCATATCATATTACTTTATGCAGTTTATGATTTTCTTCAATACCCACGTAAAATCCTTTTTTCGATAGCTGTTTTATTAGTAGTCCTTTCAAGAATAATAGGTTTTCTTGAAATTATTGATGATGCAACCCCCAAAATCTTCATGTATGCGGGCTTGGTAATTAATTACATTTACCTGATATGGAAAGCCATTAAAAATAAAAATCCTGATGGCAAAGTACTACGGAATGCCGTATTTTGGTTTTTGTGGGTCATTGCTATCCTTATTATTTTACTAATTGTACTGGCTATTTTTGTTTCAATAAGTTATGGACCTGGTGGACAGTTTCTTAACGAAATATTGACGACCTACTGGCTTCCATTATTTGTGAATACATTTACGGTTGGTCCTCAATTGGCGATTTCGGGAGCGATTTCGATGAGTTTGGCAAAAGATTTTGTAAAAACTAACATAACTCTCAAACAAAAACTCGAAGAAGTTGAGGCTCTCTCTGCCGAAAAACAAGATATTTTGGCAACTCAAAATGAGCTTTTAGAAAAACAAGTAAACGAGCGAACCGAAGAATTGAAGAAATCGCTCGAAGAACTCCGAGAAACACAAGTCCAACTCGTACAACGTGAGAAAATGGCTTCGTTGGGAGAGCTAACGGCTGGAATCGCCCATGAGATTCAGAATCCTTTAAACTTTGTCAATAATTTTTCGGAGGTCTCTAAAGAATTAATCGAAGAACTCAAAGACGAACAAAGCAGACCAGAAGCCGAAAGAGATAAAGGACTCGAAGATGAAATTTTATCAGATATTGAGAGCAACCTCGAAAAAATCAATCATCATGGTAAACGTGCGAGTAATATCGTAAAAGGAATGCTCGAACACTCAAGAACCAGTACGGGCGAACGCCAAATGGTAGAGATAAATGCCCTTTGTGATGAATATCTACGATTGAGCTATCACGGGCTACGTGCCAAAGACAAAGCCTTTAATTCGGACTTTAAGACCGAATTTGACGAGAATTTACCCAAAATTGAGGCTGTTTCGCAAGATTTGGGGCGTGTGTTGCTGAATCTAATCAATAATGCTTTTTATGCGGTTCAGCAAAAGATGAAATTGGGTATTGACGGATACAAACCTAATGTAACGGTTGCTACGAAGAAAGTTGATAATTGGGTTGAAATCAGTATTGGTGACAACGGGACGGGGATTCCGGATTCGGTAAAACAAAAAATATTCCAACCATTCTTTACGACTAAACCTACCGGCGAAGGCACAGGTTTAGGGTTGAGTTTGGCGTATGATATCATCACAAAAGGACATGGCGGGAGTTTGGAGGTTGAAAGTACTGAGGGTGAGGGGACGATTTTTACCATAAAATTACCGATTTAAAATAAATGAAAATGAAAAGTATTTCTTTTATTATTTTTCTGTCTCTGGTTTGCACCACCTCTTTTGCTCAAATTTTTCCGGTTGATTCACTACCCAACGGGGGTATCTTGCTCAACAAAGGTTGGCGTTGGTACGCTGGTGACAATCCTGACTTTGCAAAAGTAGATTTTGATGATTTTGGCTGGGCGTCGGTTGACCCCTCTAAGGATATTATGGACTTGCCCCAAATTCAGGATGGTAAAATTGGCTGGCTCCGAATGAAGCTAAAAATAGACAGTTCCCTCATGTCTTTGCCCATGATGCTTCGAATCAGTCAACGAATTGCGTCTGAAATTTACATTGACGGTAAATTGATAGAACGATTTGGTGAACTCACCCCCCTTGTGAAAAGTACAGTGCTGTATCGCCAATACATACCTTTGCCAAAGGACAGACCAGAAGTGCTCATCGCCGTTCGGTATAGCTTTCAAAAAGACCTACTTTACAACCGATTCGCTGCATTTGACAACCCTTTTTTTTTAGTAAAACTAACCCCAGTAAGTGACATCCCTAATACCATACTGTCAATCAAGTTATTTCTTACTTTCCATTTTACTAAGTTTGGAGCATTTTTTATTCTCTTCGTCTTACACTTATTTATTTTTGTTTTATATCCTTCCCAAAAAGCCCACTTACTTATTGCAGGCATGGCTTTTTGCTATGCTTTTCATTCCTTCATCGTCGGGTCGGCAATTTTTGCTATGCCCGTCAACAACGTAGGTCTTTTAATGTTCTTAGGGATTGTCCGAGTATTTTTATTCTCGTTAGCTTACTTTTTTTTAATCATTGCTTTATACAAAATATTTAATTTCAACGTTGATATCATCTTACGTTTGTGCATTCTATTGACGATTGTTTTATTAGCGGGATTCTTTTTGAGTTATCATAGTGGAGTAGTTATTTCAGAAATAGGAACGGGTTTATTGTTTTCTTTAGCTTCAATTTATGTAATATTTAAAGCGTACAAATCCCGAAAAAGAAATGCTGGTATTATGCTGGTAGGCTTGTGCATTTCCGTGGTGTGCCTGGCTTTCCGTTACGTAAATTTTTTGGGTATTTCTACCTACAAATCATTAGGAATGACAATGGTAGATAGTATTGACCTTATTGGGGTTTTGAGTATCCCTATTTGTATATCCTATTATTTAAGCAGTGATTTTGCCTATGTAACCAAGACCTTAAGAATCAAATTAATAGAAGTACGTGAACTCTCGGAAGAAAGACAACAAATCCTTGCCACTCAAAACGAACTTCTCGAACGCCAAGTCGAAGCACGCACAGCTGAACTTAAAGCCTCCCAAGCCCAACTCATCCAAAAAGAAAAGCTCGCCAGTTTAGGAGAACTCACCGCAGGCATCGCTCACGAGATTCAAAATCCATTAAACTTTGTGAATAATTTCTCAGAATTAAGCGTAGGCATTGCCGAAGATTTGAAAGAAGAAATTAATCGCTCAGAATTAGACAAAGAATACATTGATGAATTATTGACCGATTTAGGACAAAATCAAGAGAAAATCAATCTTCATGGCAAACGAGCCAGCAGTATTGTGAAAGGAATGCTCGAACACTCACGAGCCAGCACTGGCGAGCGGAGTCTGACAAATATAAACGCCCTTTGTGATGAATATTTGAGGTTGAGTTTTCATGGCTTGAGGGCAAAAGATAAGAATTTCCAATCGGATTTTAAGAACGAATTTGAGGATAATCTTCCAAAAATCGAAGTGGTTTCGCAGGATATTGGTCGGGTATTGTTAAATTTATTCAATAATGCGTTTTATGCAGTAAACCAACGCAATGCCGCCACCACCGCCGTAGAGACGTTGCATGCAACGTCTCTACCATCATCGCAATATAAACCAACAGTAATTGTATCAACAAAAAAGATAGGAAACGACATCGAAATTCGTGTAAAAGACAACGGCATTGGAATGTCTGAAGCCACCAAAGCCAAAATCTTCCAACCATTTTTTACCACCAAACCCACAGGGCAAGGCACAGGTTTGGGGCTTTCGCTAAGTTATGATATTATTACAAAAGGGCATAAAGGGACAATAGATGTAGAGAGTAAGGAAGGGGTTGGTACTGAGTTTATTATAAAACTACCTATTTAAAAGCTATGAAAAAACTCATTTTTACTTATTTGCTCTCATTTGGTTTGAGTATAGGCTTTGCTCAAAAATCAAATATATTAAAAATTGATTCATTGCCGAAAGAAGGAGTTTTACTTGATAAAGGTTGGAAATGGCACGCTGGTGATAATCCAGATTGGGCGGAGGCAGGTTTTGATGATTCGACTTGGGAGGGTATTGACCCTACAAAAGAGATTACTGAATTACCTCAAATATTCGATGCTCAGATAAAATGGTTAAGGTTTCGTTTTGAAATAAAAAACAAACTACCTAATCCGCTCGGTATTGCTATTAATCAAGCTGGAGCATCAGAAATTTATTTGAATGGACATCTAATTCATCAATTTGGTCATTTTGACACCGATTCTACGAAAGTAAAGGCTTTTGACCCATTGCAAGAGTCTATCTACATTCCTGCTGATTCTATCGGTCAATACATCTTAGCTATTCGTTATGCTCTACAACCAAATATTCGTTATACCAATATATTTGCTATGACTAAGAATAGGTTATTTCAAGCAACAATACTCAACTTAGTATCTGCTTACAAGGCCAAAAGCAATTTCAAAAATTATTATTGGGGCTTAGAAATCTTTATAGTAGGGGTTGTGTTTATGCTTTTTGTACTTCATTTGGCTTTCTATATTTATCAAAAAAATAATAAGACGCATCTCATTTTAGCAATATACTTTTTAGGAACTACAATTATAAGATTTTTTAAAATTATAGGCCAGAGTCAAAATTCAGTCGAAGACCGCTATTTGAGTTTGAATATTGCCAACTGGACTTTGGGCATGGTAATAGTCTGTTTAGCTATTGTTTTTTATCGTGTTGCAAAGGCACGATTAGATGTTTATTTCTACATCATAGTTATTTTCCAATTTATGTATTCGTTGGTGTCCAGTGTTTCTTATGATGCTATGCTACAAACCCGCTTATTAATGATAGGTAATATCATCAGTTTTTTTGTTTTAGTTCGACTTGTCAGAATGGGATTTAGAAAAAAAATCAAAGGTTTCTTTACATTGGGAGCTGCCATTTTCATAGCTATTCTTGGTTTGACATTAATTTCTGGAGCATTCTTATTTTTGAATCATGGCGTTTCACCCAATGGATACAATACCCTAAAATACGGTTTCTCTCCTTATTTCGTTGATGCTTTTTTTGCATTTAGTTCAGTAACAATTCCGATAGGTCTATCGCTTTTTATGGGTATTCAAGGTAGCGAAACCAATAAAGAACTGAGTAGGCAATTAATAGAGAATAATATCTTAAAGAATAAAGCTATTGAACATGAACAAGAAAAGCAACACATTCTTGAGCATCAAAATGAATTACTTGAAAAATTGGTTGAAGAAAGAACTTTAGAATTGAATAAATCATTAGAAACGCTTAAAGCTACCCAATCTCAACTCATCCAATCCGAAAAACTTGCTTCTCTCGGCGAACTCACCGCAGGCATCGCTCACGAGATTCAAAATCCATTAAACTTTGTGAATAATTTCTCAGAATTAAGCGTAGGCATTGCCGAAGATTTGAAAGAA
>JAQGFW010025305.1:0-19284 GCA_030463445.1 Euplotes aediculatus
CCCCAAAACCCCAAAACCCCAAAACCCCAGTTTATAAACCCGTGATTGAAGTTTATTAATATAAATAAAATAGTAAGCATGGAGATAAATCAGACAAGCATACAAATGGACCTCAGACCGTGTCAGATGAAAAGATGCAACTTTGATGCATCCATAATATGCTCAACTCATAAAGCTAATGTTTGATGCACATGTGCCGTTGCTTTTCATTATGATTGTGATTTGAAGATCAATGAAGGCAAAAGCTTCGTGAAAGAAACTATACAATTTTTGAAGGACTTACATGAAAGGGTTCATGATCATCTTATTAATTGTGGGACTGATTATAGTATAAAAAACGATTACAAAAAAGAACTTAAACTTATAAATGGTGAAATCCAGAATCTTGAAAGCAGAATTAGAGAGGAATCAATTCACGTAAGAAATGTTGATAGCTTAACTAAGAAGGCATTGAGCTTGGCTAAAGACATATTAGAATCTCAATTTTACAGAGACTACACTGACTACGACTCCAAACTCAAGATCAGCAAAAAGTTTGCAAGGAAACTTGAGGGCGACACTGGAGAAGTCGGGCTGCATAACATCAGAACCCAGTTCTATTTAAATGCGAAAAAGACAGAGAGAGATTTCTGAGAAAATAAACTCAAGGGGGTTGCAAAAGAAATAACAAATTGTGTACGGGAGATTGAGCAAAGAGTTGACATATTCAAGCAAAAGTCTGATGAAAAATACACCAAAATCAAAAGCAAGATCAATCAGAAGACTGAGTCGACTAAATAACCGCATTGAAGAACTAAGAAGCGAAATTTTCAGTATGTTTAAATAAAATAATAGACGAAAATAAATTAAATTTAGAAGAAATAAATAAACAATTTAATAAACATGATAAAGAATTAAAAGATAGTAAAGAGTTGAGTAAACAACAACATAGAGAACTCCAAAAACAAAGTCAAGATCTAAGAAGCACCCTTGATGCACTCAAAATAAATTTGAAGAATAATAATGGAAAGCAGCAGGTTATTAAAAAAGAACTTGAGGATTTTAGCAAAGAAGTTGAAGTAAAATACATAAATCAAAATTATAAGACTCAAGAGCTCAATCAGAGAATTAATGGCATAGAATTAGAGTCAAAGGAATCTATTAGTAAAATCAAACTTTATATTGAAGATATTTCAAAAAAGATTGAGATTTCAAACGAAAATTTGAAGAAGTATGCTCAAGAATGTGATCAAAAAATAGGTAAGATATTTTATGTTACAGAAGCTGTTGCTTCATAAATTCAAACTAATATATTCTTATACAAAGAATTCAGCTATTTATTTACAATTTAATTAATATTTAAAGACTTACAGTAGTAAAAACTATATTTGAAATAAAAGCAAAGACTAATTTTGATTTCACTTTAAGAAACTCAGTTGCTCTCGAGTTACTCTGCAATCTTAAAAGGCAAAGCTTGGTTACTAATTTATTAAATGTGTCACTGATTAGATTTTAAGCAACGAAGCTTGTTTCATTCTATTTGATTGCTGAGTCAGAGTTGGAATATATCAAAGAAATTGCCATATAGTTTTTAAAAGAGTATCGATTATTTGTGTTAATTTACAATAAAAGATAACTTTAATTGTTAAAATAAAGATAGCCTATGATTTCATTACAAGTTGCTAACTAATGTTTATAGAATCAGTAAAAGCAAGCACTCAAAAAGGTAAAGATAATTTCTCATCCATCAAATAAATTAGTAACTCAGATAAAAAATTTGTTCTTTTAAAACCAATAATGAATCTCTTTCTTTGCCTTATCCAGTAAAAGTAAGCACAGAGTATTAGCAATTAAAGTTGTGACAAATTAAATTAAGTCCAGCATGAGATTAGCAATAAATCATCTCAAAATTCAAATGTATTTTTATTTTATTTTATTTCTTCTCATTTTTGCAAGTTTAACATAAATTTAATGCAACAAAATGATACTAATCTTTGAGCTAGCACAATAAAATAAATTTAAAAGTAAACTAAGCTTTAAATTCATATTTTAGTTTTTAAATAAAGAAATTAAACTTCGTCAAAACTTAGCAACAACAAAAATTTAAAGATTAATTATTTTCTTTTATTTATATATTTTGATATCTTCATTATATTATTTCTGATTAAGATAATTTAATAAACTGGATCAGACTAGAAATAATAAGTTAATGAGAAACTGCAAGAGATTTGCTAAATCAATCTCAAAATCTTTTTAAAAGTTAAAATTTAATTAGAATAATGAATAACTATTTTATGAAATCCAACTTTAAAGTAATTAAATATATTATTAATCGAAAAAACATAAGCAATATTGCATAAGTCTAAATAATTTGTTCTTAATGTAATATAAAGTGACAACTCTTCTATTATTCTTTATAATACTCCTTATAGCATGTGTAGATCGAGAAATCAAGTTTTTATTTAATATTTAAACTAAAATTTGAGAATAAAAGTCCTTTTAACAAGATTAAAATTTAAGATAATTATGCACAAGCAAAAGCTATTAAAAGTCGGACAAGTACTTCATAATTAGCATCTTAGGAAATGTTGCTCCTTAAATAAACTTTGAGTTTATTCAATGTCCGTTAAACTTAATTTTTTAAACCATATAAAAAACTTTTAATTTTAAATAAGACAGTCATAATCTTTATGATCACATTAAACAGAGAAACTCAAATTAAAATTAAAATTTTTTATTTAACACCAAAGTTTAACTTCATATAATAAATCTTATTCAATCTCAAGAGTATCAGGAATATTAAATACATTTGAAAATCTTACTTTAATTGGTTAATAATAATTTAAGCTATAAAACTTAAATATTATTTAATTAAACTATTAACCTCAATAAAAAATTGATCTTGTAATATTAATAGTGTAATTGGTTAAGCTTGGTGATTTCTCTTTGATCAAAAGTTTATCAAAATTCTTTCATTCACAATGGTAGTTTATCTTACACCTAATTCTCTTGCTTATTTTAATAAATATCAAATTAATGGCTTGTCTTTAAAATTAGACTGTAAATATTTCAATTAAATAAAATGTCTTCTTCATAAAGTCTCAACATATGCAACTATAATTCAAGAATAATTAAATTAATAGGAAATGGTTATTTCTAGTTACCATTCGCATTGAAATCCAAACATATGAATGTTAATTAACATGTATTGATGTGTGTAATAACTTTTGCACTACTCTTACCAGAAATGGTCTGAAACTCTATCAATTAGATACAAAATTAAAATTTTGAATATATATTATATGAGATTTAATTTTCAACATTCATTTTTAAATAAATTACCAGAATAATGCAAAAAAAGTTAAATCTACAACTTTCTCATAAAAAATCAAAATATGTTTTATTTCTTTTTAAATATTGCTGTAAAACTTTAGAGCTACAATCTTATTGGGATTTAGTGCATTTGGGGTAATAAAATCGTTAAAAAAGTATTTATTTTTAAATATTTTGCTTCTTGTTTAAAAAATTACCTTAAAGTCATAAAATGAAAGACGGCTTTTTTTATGAAAGATTATATAAATTGATTTAATGCATATCTTTTATAACTTACTTAGTAATGTTTATTTCGATTGTTTAAGGATTCAATAAAAGTTTATTCTAAAAATACGAAAACTTTAAACACTTTTAGATATTTTGACTCTTATTAATTCAATTATTTATGATAATAAAATTTTGAGTTTATAAATTAATTTTAAATTTGATGGTGACTGGATCATTATTATTAGTAATTAAAATTGCTAATTTGTCCTCAGTAGAAAATAATAATACTTTTATAAACTTTTTTATTTAAAGAAATAAAATTTTTAACATAAATCATAGTTTTATACTTAAATCTAATTGCCTCCCACATTTTCGTATATAATTATTTCTAAAATCTAAATAACAAATTTAATGAAATTTAAACTATTTAAGAGTCAGTAATACTTATATTTGCTGATAAAATAAATATTTTAAGTTTAAAAGCAAAGAAATAAACCCCTTTAAACAAATCAATAAATAATTTTGTTTGAACTAAAGAAACCTATATGTTTTTTATATATTTAATATTTTTTACTTTAATCAAGTTTACTCAACAGTAAACTGTATATTTCATTAAAACTTTTTTGGTGCCATTTAAAAATTCCATGTGTTGATTTTTTATGAGAGAAAAAAAGGTGCAGCTTTTATCAAGTTTAAATTAGTATATTTGTAAATATTTATAGTTTTATAATATCTACTTCTCAAATCCCTTTTACTATATCGCCAAACTTTTTATTACTTTCTATAGAATTAATTCTCACAAAATATTAAATGCAAGTTATAATTACTACTCTGTAGTTTAAAGTCTAACTAAATCATCTACTCAAAAGTAATGATTGATATTATCTAGTATTGAAAATCTTGACTCTGAATTATTATTTAAAATTTCCTGTTGCAAACAGGTAACTTTTGAGTATAATAAGTGAGCTGACTTAAATTTTTAAGAACACTTTAACATAAGCACAAATGTAAATAATCTAATTAGTTAATTGATACTCAAAACTAAATTATATGCAATTAAATAATATTGGAGATAGATGTGCAAAATCTTTACCTTTTGATTAAAATTTGTCATATGATTTATCTTTAAAGTTTTATTCAAGTTAAATCTTGCATTAATTTATTGTATTCCTCAAAATTTTAATGAGTTTAACTCCTTATATATTGCAATAAGCTAATTTAAGATCATATTATTTTAAGTTAACAAAAGCAAGTCGTAACTGAGAATAATTTCGTTTAATATTATATTTAAATGTCTAGTTAGAAAAATAATCAGAGAAATATAAATAGAACAGAAATTAAATATGACTCTTTTAATAGCTTATTACTACTATATAATAAAATAATTGATTACTCTACATTAATAAGGCTATCTGATATTTTTAATATTGATTAAATTTTTGAAATCATTTAATCTATGAGCTATTTTGGTCTTATCACTCTTGATATATTTTTTTAAGATTATAAGCAATACCAATAGTTTAATATACTTTAGTAAATACACTTTCAAGACTACAAATTATGAATTCGAGAATTCTTTAGTTTTCAACTTTTTATTTGACATCTTCTTACTCATATTCGTAAAAATAGATCTGGAGAAATAAAAAGAAAGATTGTTTCCAAACAATTGAAGATTGTGTCAAAATAATTTCTGATAGTTATTCTAAACTTACACAAAGAGTTGAAACTATCGAAGTAAAATTAGCACCTGTAAGTCAACTATTAATATTTTATTTCTAATTTTGTAGTTTATATGATTACTTGATTATACAAGACTCTTCATATATTTTAGACTTAAAATGATAATCAATTAGCATCATTTTGCATTTAATTTTGCCTTTGATTTTTTATGGAAATTTATATGGAGCATATTTTGATACTTTGAAATTCACTAAACATAAAGAAATTATATGACAGTGTGACAATGTAAGTCCTATCTGGTAGTAGATTATCTTTGCAATCTGGAAAATATTCAAAATAATTTAGAGTCCTTACTTAATGTTTTCAGAAACTTTTAACATTTACATCTTGATTCTTTGTATATTAAATTGTTTCACATCTAATGTCTTAAACATCTGAAGCTACTCATAAATCACAAACCTTACCTTTTTTTTGCTGTTCAACCAATTTCGGATGAACTATATGGATCAATACTTGACCTTCAGTTAATAATATTAGACTAAACTTGGAGGCAATAATGAAATTTGAAGTCTACTCTTGATCGTTAGTATATTATACAGATCTTCTTTATTTCTAAACTTCATACACAGACGTTTGATGCTAATCATTGTCAAATTCTCATCTAAATTACAAATGGTCAACCATTCATACTTTCTTCAAATAAAGTTTAATATTTTAATTTCAAAGTTTCAATAAGATATTTATAATTTCCTTCATTCCCCTTCATATATTTTCATTAACAAGTTAACTCGTTTTTTTCTTTCTCTCTCTCAATAATCAAAGAAATTTAGAAGTATAGAATTAATTAATATTTTTAAAATCTGTCGAATTTCTGATACAAGAGTTGCTATTTAAACTATCATATTCTGAATTTAAATTATAATTACAAATAATTAATTTGTAATGTTGAAGTTTATATTTTCTCTTATATTTTCATCTCATCTTGAGTAAATCCCAATAAATTGGTTGAGTCGAATTTCGAAACTATATCTCTTACCATTTTTATACAGAACGGCCCACACCATCATGTTTTATCTCTTTACATTAGTTTCCTCATGGATCTTTTAATATATCACTTTATTCAATTTATGAAAATTTCGATAAGTGAAAAATTTGGAGAGTAAGACACTGATTGTAATAGCGTTATCTTTAAGCGATTAATTCTCTTTTTTTTAAACAGAAATTTGACAAGTGGTATCAGGCTCTGTCACATCTCATTATGAAATTTTCCCATTTCTTATCAAAAGTAATGTATCCAACTCTTTAATTAAAGCAGTTGACACATCTCCATCTGTATTTATATTATTAAAGCTTAATGCTCTTGTGCCTCTTAGTTTATTATTACATTAACTGAATACAAGCAAGATGATTTCACTTGAATCGCATAACCTCAAACGCCTTTGTTGGAGGATTGATCTAGAAATCATAAATCCATCAATTTGAAGTATTATTTTTATCCAATCACACAAACCTTCTAAACAAAACTTAAAGTAGTTCACTCGACTGTATATGATTATAGGAAACAAAACTTTATGTGACGTCTCAGAAACTTTCTTGTAACTCAGCTTAACAATGTCCTAAATATATTCTGAAATAAATATGCTTGAAGGTAATCTGTGAAAAGGGTTCATATCATTAATGTACCTTTCTTCTATATTCGATTGTGAAGGATCAGCTTCTATCTACATGCCAATACTCCTCAATTAGTAGCTTTGTATTTTCTTAATTCTTCTCTTCAAACTCTCTTTTGCTGCCTTGTCTTTAGATGTTTTATTAAAGCTTTTTTGATTGCTCAACGACTCAAAATACTTATTCGACTCCTTTTCAAAGTTTGTTTGCTATTTGTTTTGTTTTAAACTTTTCAACCAAATTCAACTTAAGTAGCCTGCATTCAACAGCTGATTTTATTGTCTTTCATTATGTTTCATTTGGAAATAAACCTTTATAGTTCTACTATTTTAAGCTTCATATCTTAGTCTATGCCTTTTTGTCTATAGTCTAGTCTATCAAAAATCGAGCCGAATTCTTTGTAATTAACAAAACCAATTTTGAGCTTAAATTTCTTTTGCAAAGAATATTTTTCTGAGAGATTGCAGCTTTCAAAATTCTTATGTCGTCACCTTCTTTGAAAGTACAACTTTTTTTTATCTTTACGCAGCTAATCAACTTTTTTAATGAGTTAGAAAGATGAATAATTCACTACTGTAATTATAGTCACATTTATTTTGATAAATAATATGACACCATTTGACTCAGATGAATTTTTGCAATATCAGCAACAAAAACATATTTTTCATTAATTTATTTTTATTTAATTTTTGGAAATCAATAACATCATTGATAAGTTTTATTTTTCTATAGAAATCAAAATTTGGATTAATTTAAATTAATTAATACATTTTTTCTCTTAAATATCATATTATATACGATATCAAAATTTGAGTTTTTTGATTTTTAAAGAAGTCTTTATCGCTAATTGATTCCCATAAAATATAATATTTATTTTTCTTGATCATGAGAATTCAATAAAATATAAGATCTCATAGACATAATAGTTCAATTTTATCTGCAATTGTGAAGCTTTTAAAAATCATCATTTGCAGTCAGGCTTTTTCAAATCGATTTGCCATGCTGATCTTTTAAATGAATAATGAATCTTTGATAAAAAATACGTATAATTGCTGAAATTCTGACTTTTTGCAAATACTCAAATTTTCTTAATGCTCTAATTTATTTCAGAGAATTATTTGATTAAAGTCCGGCACTTTTAAATAACTTCAAGACTTTATCATAATGATTTTTTGTTATTTTTACACTTCTTTAAATATACAACTTTTTACTTTATATGTTATTTCTTAAAAATTGAAATAATCCATTTAACTACATTCTGTTTAAGTCTTCTTTGTATGCTAATAATTTTGATTTGTTTTCTCATCTCGAATAAAAATATAAATTCATAGTTTCCATAACTTGATAAAAATATATTTGATACTGAGATGAGCTAATCACAAAATGCGTTTATTTGACATAAAATTTTTACTCGAGATTGTAAATAATTTACTGATAACTGATTTCTAAAATCAGTTGATTCTGATAAGACTTCTATAGGACTTATTGCTGATTGTCTCTTGCAACTGAACGTAGATATTTCATACATTTTCATAACTAAAGGCCTTATTAAAATAAAAAGTTAATAATTTGAATCGGATTTTACATAGACAAATTAAATAGGATTTAATAACTGTGAGTAAAGAAATTATTTATCTTTTTATTTATCATTTTACATTATAAAAAATATTATTTCGTATATTCACATCAATAGCTGCGAATAAACATAGAGTTAATGAAATAACAGATCAGTTCTGGAATCCAAATCAAACTAATCAGATTAAGCTATTAGTTAGTTTCTATTAGTTCTCATTTTATTTTATTTTTATTTATTTTATAAATGCTTTCCCATCTTATATATTTTTATATTTACTTCTTTTTTTAGGTTTATTTTTATTTAAGTGGAAAGCAATAATTATAAACTTTTATGTGTAAAAAACTTGAAACTATATTAAAATAAAGTGCATCACATACTTAATATAAGAAATCATAAGTAACAGAATATGACATTTTGTATCTGAAGTTATATTTATCATTTCAGATCAAGCAATTATTTGATATATACTTTATTTCATTTTAAACTCAATCATAATATCGAATATTTGATTTTTTTAGTTAAAGAATTAATATTTAGAAAATGTAAATAAAAAATTAATTCTAATTTGTATGTATGAAAAGAAGAGTATGACTATATGGTTGAGTTTCTTACTATTAAATAATTCAACCAATCTCGATAAAAGTATATAGATAAGCAATTTTAATATATTTTTAGTAATAGTTGGATCTTTTAGTTTGTAATTAAATTTTTTATAATTGTTTTTATTTGTCGAAGAGATAAAATCAAAGACCAATAATGTAATCAGCAACATTTAAATAAAGAAGTTAATTAAATAATTCAATTTCAGTAGTATAGTATGATATTCAAAATCACTTTGATTAAAAAAATTATGTGTGAATCTCATTATATTCGTCAATACACTTGTGGTATATTGTGCAGATAATATCAATTTATTTAACTTTTGATATTAATTACCAATTTTAATTATTTAAAAGATCAACATATAAAGCGAGTAAATGAAAAGATTGTAAATCTATTTTAAATATTTGCTATTTTTTAATAGCTCTCTTGCGAATGTAACATTTGGACATTATGATATCGAATACAACTTACTTTGCATAGGTAGCTAAATTCATCGAAGAACAAATTCAGGAAAGAGACAAAAAGCTAGATGAGGAATTGCAGCTGAGAATGGAAGAACAGAGAAAAATTAGACTTGATAGGGTGCAGAAACACAAGGAACTTAAGAGAATACAGGAAGAAGAGGAAAAGAAGCAGGCTGAAGAAAGACAAGCTAAAATAATTGGTAATGCTTTAAATTATTTTCATCGTTTTTTTATATCATTATTTTATGTATGTTATCTATTATATGATAAATTTTTATAATTAAACGTTAGATAGTTAATATAAAGTAGAATTGATTAACTTTAATTAGTATCTCATAGCTATTATTCATTTAGTCATTTTTTAAATTAAAGAAAAACAGTATTTAAGTTTATAAAAGCCCTATTATCAGTAAAATTCTTATTTTATTTATTAAAATTCTTTTAAGTCAAACGATATTTTAAAAGAATTTATAATATTAAAAACTAAGCAAATAAATAATTACTGTGAATTAAGTTATTGTTATTATAAATTTTAAATAAATATTAAAGATTTAAAAAATAAGTATTAAGTTTAGCATTTTAATTTAACATATTTTATTAATGCTATCAATTTGAAGCATATTTTTTGTTAAATCTTAATTTGTACAATACAAGAAACTAAATTTATATTGGAAGTTTGTTTATTGATACAATAACGGAAGTAAATTATCAAAAACTATGGAAAAGTCTTGAAGATCTTAAAATCAAATTATAATAACATATGGCTAAATCATTAAATAAAAAGAAGCAAGATATGTTTAAAAGAATAACAAAAATAAAGGTTGCTAAGAGAAGTAACTAAATCACTTACAAAAGTTAATGAATTCGTAAATCAATCATTCAAAAACTATTAAAAAAACTAAAAAGATAAATTTTATGCATGCAAATGGCTGAATAATCAAGGTATAAGCTAAAATATTTAAAATATATACGAACATAATACATTTTATTTCTCATTTGTATAACATCTGAAAAATATAAAAATATCACCTCTTGATACAATAGTGAAAATTGGATGCACAAAATCTTAAACTCATTTGAACATGTTAAAGTCTTAACATAAATTGCATCAAAAGAGCAAATCAAGATCAAAATTTTTAAATTAAAAATAACAACCTTAAATTAAAGCCAAAAATAACTTAGCCTGAAAATAAAATTAAAGAGATAATTTAAGCAAATGAAATATACAAGCTGAAAGCATAGAACAGCTTGAATGCTAATAAATATGAATTTATGAGACAGAGAACTATTCATAAGAAATAATATCAAAACGAATGGAATTAAAGTTACATTAATTTACCAAAAAGTTACGACCTTCATAAATATGTTTCCGTTAAAATTATAAATCTCAATAATTTAAAATATTATTAAAACTCCTTTATAGAAATCAAAATTAGTAGGTTAATATAAATTATTGGCTGATCCTTATGAAAATTCTTATTTAAAAATATTTAGCCTTTATTAAACATTTTAAGTTAAAGTAGAGAGTGTTATTTCAAGGGTGAATTATTTTAAAACAAGCTGCATTTTTTCACACATGAGAATATCAAAAGTATGTCACTAGAAAGCGCTAAGTGTATTAAATGAATTTGAAAACATTATTACATTTAATTTCAAATGTACTGAATCTTTTACTTGCCTCTAAGATTTCTTTTTAAACCAGAATTTAGTCCGAGTTGGATATTTCCAAGTTAAAAAAGAAATTTGCTTAGTTGAAAACTGCATGATAAATTAATTTAGTTTAATTTCTTTCTTAACTTGGAAATATTCAATCTTGACAAAATTCTGGTTTGAAAGAAATCTGAGGGACAATTAAACTATTCAGCAAGCTAGAAACTAAATATAATAATGGTAGCAAATCTATTTAATCAAAGAAAAAACTAAATTAACAAATAGTTAATCAAAAGCATATAAAAGTTTATATATAATATTTGACTATACGAGAAATCAATTTCAATAAAATGGGAGAAATAGATACTTCAACAAAAGACACTAATGAAATCAATATAATAGAAGATTTTGTAGGAAAAATCCTAATAATAGATAAGTACCAGACTAAAAATTATTTCGAAAACTATACGAGATAAAAATCAAAGTTTATGACTCTGCAACATTCTAAAAGTTAAAACAGCGAATGAGATAGATTCTTTAGCATCAAATCTATTTAACTATTAAACATTTCAAAAAATTAATTGATTCTATATTAGACTCAAATATCAATAAAAGTAAGCTATCTTTTTAACAAACTAATAAGCATTAAGCCATCTTTTATTAAAATGCGTTAAAATTGATGATTTGTATAAATAATTTTTTAATTTTTTTAATATAATGTAGCAATTTAATTAATTTTTTATTTGATATACACAAGTATTCATAAAACAATGAAGACCTCCAAATATACTTTAACTAATAAGTGCCATAAGGATAGATTTAGCTAAACTGAATGTCTTAGAGCAAAAATAAATACTGGCTATAAAACCATTTGCTTTAGATATAAATTGAAGAGTTAATTACAAATCTTTAGAGATATCATTAACATATCTTTTAGTTTTTATTATAATAAGCTTTGAAATTGCCAGCTACCATTTATAAAGTTGTTCTCATCCTGATATTTGAAGCTAATAGAGTTACTCAATTAATCAATCGAAATAGTGTATCTATTTTCTTTAGCATAAGCTTAATTTTGACATTGCTTTGAATAAGATAAATCTTAGCTTGAATAAAATTTAAAATAAAAGCCAAGCCCATATTTATTTTATTCTTTATTCTTATAAATGATAACTGAAAATTCAACTGAGAAGAGTTTTATAGAAAGTTTATTACATTGAATTCTCGATCAGTCACGAAATAAATAGAGAGTGTTAATTAAAAATTGTTGAGATTTGAAGAATTTAGAGCAAATTATCTTATAAGTATTAAAGAGCTAAATATTCGTTTAATTTTTTGTAAACTTCTTGCATTTTTGTTTTATCTTTTGTTGTATCATGAAAGAATTATGAATTTTAATAAAATTATATATGAAAGAAAAATTAACGCCATCATTTTTGTAGCATTAATTTAAATTTCTTTTAGAAGTAAACTAAAGCATATTTCAATTGAAACAAATTCAAGACAATAAGTAGGGATGTAGTATTCTATATGCAAGCCTCTTGATGTAATTCTATAATAAGCCACATTTATATATAAATAATTGTCTTAAAATAAATCAACTTGATCTATCAAAAATTATCATGAAAATCATGCTATTTCTTCATTATTTATATGAGCAAAATAAAAATTATTAGAAATATATAATAATTTTACTCAAAATTTGAATTCAGGATTCATTAGATTAAATTATTCAAAACACAGCTAATTGACTCAACAAAATTTGATTTTTAGTTTCAATTGGCTTACCTTTTGCTCCCATGAATAATTAATGTTTGAATTGTGATTTAAAGAGTATTCATTTGTGATTATTAGAATATCTGTTACTCGATAGTCATGTCTCTTACCCTAGTAAAGGAATATGATTATTTAATTTTTGGATAATTTTATAAATATTTATATCTCCAATACCTCTATAGTAATTGACCAAAAAATTTTAAAACATTTGAATATCACTTATATCGGTCAATAAAAAATTTTTATTAATTTGCTGGATTTAATGCACTTAAAAGAAAACTAAAGCAAATCTCAAACTTTGATGAAAATCTAATAACTCATATTTAACTTGTTCAAATGAAATAAATAAGCAAAAAATAACAGAATGAGCAAGACAGATAATTAAAATGATTTAATTGTTGTAAGTGAGTCAACTCAATAAAGAGTATTTTATTTACCAAGTTGAGGGTTAAAAGTGACAAATATGTGTTTGATAATATAAAGAGTGACAACTCTGAGGAAATAATAAATACAAATTAACAACAGGAGCAAATTTTAAAAGTATTCAAGTAAAACGATGAGCTTTTTAGTTTCATTACAATACATGAAAAGTAAAGTGAGTATGAATGTTCAGAAACAAAAGATATTCAAGTCTGCTTAATTATGGTTTTGACTGAAAATTTTAACATGCAATATCAGTTAGGTTAAAATATCTTTTTAAAATGGTATAAAATTTTACCAAATAGTTCATCTAATAGTAGATGTGGATTAAATAAATTCTATAACTTTTGACAAAATTTCAGTTGATTTTATTTATCATATAACTGAAGACATAATTGTGCAAACTATTTTTAAAGTAAATAATTATTTTATTTACTATTTATTTTTTCTAATCATAGTTTCATTATTAAGTGTAAATTAGTAAAACACAATATTGTTTTGTGCACATTTTCCTATAATTTCTAAGTTAATTTTATGTCCATTTTTGCTTCTCTAATTATTTTTATAGAAGATTTGAAGCTCAAAGATGACAAATATTATATACAAGAATTCAAAGATTTTAAGGAATTTTCGTAAGTTTTTATAAGTTTTCAATCTTATTTAAACCTAAATGTATTCATTTTATTTCCTGAAGCGTCTATCATATTGTTTTGTAGTTAATAATCGAGTTATTTTTTGTGAAGCAAAGAAATTCATTAAAATTAGTTATCATACAGTGTTAATCACTTAATTTATGTTGTTTATACTTGCCTAAATGATTGACATTTGTTCGAATATTTAAGAGAGTTAAAATATTGTTGAAATTTAGCATATTCTCTACATTTATAATAAGTTAAATATTAAAACACTTTAATCAAGGTCAAATAGCAATAAAACTATGATAATCTTATATTTATCTGTTTTAAAGTATAAATCCTTATATATGCATTTATAATTGATTAGTAAGAAAATGGAATATATAGTTAAGACAATTTTAAGTTTTACATAGATAGGTTGTATACTTATTTTTTCAAATTTATAAATATTAATGTCAATATATTAACCATTTTGAATTCAAACACATAGTTTTCATTTTTTTAGTAATTAAGCTTAATAAAGTACAGAGAATAATATTACTTTAATTATAATGTAACTTTGCTATTGAAAGTAAAGGTGAATTAATTATTAATTAAAAAATAATAATTGTATAAAGTTTATTCATTAAAAATTTCATAAAAAGCACAGAATTAGCTATAGAAACTAATTCATAGTTTATAAAATTTGATTTTTGCTTCCAAGCAGCAGGTGTTGGTTGTCTGAATAATAAATTCATAATCAAATATCGATTTTTGCTTTATTTGTAAAAATCTCCAGTTGATAAGTCAGCTAATTTGACTAAAGTGATTGTTTCGAAAATGATCTTCGACCTCACAGTCGGACATCATTATTTGTTTTCGAAGAATGAGTTTGCTCTAGTATATTTGCTTGGATAAACTATTAATTTCAGACTGATCTTGAAATAACTGCTGCAAATTTATTTTATTTAATCTTGATTGGATGTTATACTCTCTTTGATATTTTCATGTTTAATATAAAATTGATTGAGAAATATGAAAAAGTAGGAACGTTCCTCAAGAAAGCTAGCAGAGAAGAGAAAAACCTGCTAAATTATTAACTGATGAGAAGAAGATTAGCATTACAACAATCTCTATATAGAAAGATTTTGAAATTCGAGTTGTTATTATTTTCTTTGTTGCTTCACTTTGAAGAAATTTGTTTTGATCATGAGTGATTTTCAGCTTCTTCACAATACCCATTTTGATTAAATTAATAACTATTTTTAATTTTAAATTACATTTTAGTTCAAGTTAACAATATGTTTGGAAAACTGTCTATATTTTTTATTTAATATTCGTCAAAATTAGATCTGATAAATTTATTTTACAATCTTGATAAAATAAAAGACTTCACAAGTTAAATTTAATAAAAAATCAAAATGAATTTAAGCAATTATGTTTTATATAAAAATATTAGTCAGTTTTTAATTGATTTCAAAAATAAAACAACTCAAGACTGCTAAATGATAACTTGATTTTTTTAATCGCTCATAATAACTGAATAAGAAATACCTCTCCGAAGAATTAATTAATTTCAGTATTAGGAATTCAATTTAAAAATCATTGAAAGATGTCTTAATTATAGAATTACTGCGAACTTTAAGAATTTTTTGAAGAAGTTTTTTATTTTGCTTTTATTAATTTGATAAAAATTTACAAATTACTTATTTTGATGAATTTTCAAGAGCAATTATTTTTACTAAGATTCCTATTTCTGTAACGAACCATTTAAACCTTTTTGAAACAATAAAACTTTTAAAAGATTAACAAAACAAGTAAAAGAAAAATCTTTAAGAACTTGAGATGTTTTAATGAATACTTTATAAATAATATGAAGATAATGACAATTTATAATCTCTTCAAGATTCAGTTTTGAAGCAAGCTATAATGATTTAACGATACTCTAAAGATGATTATTTTACTCTTAATTAAAGAACTTTTCAAACGGAAAAATTAGTTTAATAGATATATATAATAAATTGATTTAAACAATTTAAGTAGCTTGATTAAAAACTCACCTTTGAGCCCAAAGTAAAGTTCTTATTAAAATTTTTGTGTTCAATTAACAACTTTTATTTTCAAGAATATTTAAATGTTAATTAATAGTTCATTTAAGAAATAAATTATTAAGCATATCAGCTTAATTAGTTGTTTATTTTTAATTATTTAAAAGTTCTAATATTTCACGTTTTAGATTTGAGATTGACTCTTCAGTTTTACATATTCTTTATCATTATAATTGAACTTCTCTTTTGATAAAACATTATTCATTAAAATTTCTTAGCAATTAGTGGTTATGTCCTTATAAAGCTCGAATTATTAGTATTAGTTTAGTTTCTGAAAATCATTGAAATACTTTCTTAAACTTTGATTATTATCAGATAAGTTGAAACTCCCATTCGATATATCTTAAGTATGTAATTTTTATGAACTTAAATTGACTACTGCATTATATCTTTGAACTATGCTTCGATTTTAAGTATTTTAAAATAAAAAGTTCCTCCATAAGTTTATCACTGATTGATGTCAATAAATATTTTCATCTAACCATTTAGAGGAAAAATAAGCATCCTCACATTTGCCTTCATAAAGCAAAATTAAATGTTAGAATTTAAGTTCGTAAATGTCTGGTATAGTTTTGTATTTGATCTACAAATATATATAGACGAGGTTAATTTTTTAATAATTAAAAATCTCCTTTCATTTATAATATTTTTACAAAGTAGATTGAGGTTTTCTTCTGTGAAAGAAGTAAAATTTAAGCAATCAATGTTAATAAATAATGCATTTAGTTTTTTATTAGAGCTTTCACGTGAAGCTTTTACAAATTTAAACTTTGATTATTTATTTGAATTTATTTTAGTAAAAATTATTTAATTTTAACGATTAAAAAATAAACAGACATTTTGAATAAATGAATTTAGTTAAAATTAAAATATTTTGTTTTTATTTCTGATGTATCATATTAATTCTTATACAAATTATAACTATGTATAATAGTATGGACAAAAGAGAAGCATTTCAAACTATTAAAACTCTAATTAATTACTTTTATAATAGAAGCATTCTAGCATATCAGATGTAAAACTATACAAAATACTATAAAAGGTATACAAATTTATTGCTTCATTTGGAGATTTCGAAAGGCAATTAAAAATAAATAGTTCATTTTTAGACCTTAATCTGCATCTCCATCATAACTGATTCAATTGAAATTTAGGAATTTTGAGAATTTTCAAAAGTCTCATTCAATTAAAATTTTACTTAATTTTAAGTAACTTTTATTGTTTTTGTAAATCCATTAATCAAGCAAATTTAAATTTATTGAATAATATAGATTTACAGTTTCCTATTTTAATCATAATAAATTTTAAATCTAATATTATTTGCAATTGTCTGAATTAAGAATTGATTTTTTTGCCAAAGAATATTGAGATCACTACATAATTTAGTTGAATTGTCATTAAAACATCAAAAACTACAGAATTTTTTCATTTTTACTTTTTTGTCTTTATTTTTGATACTTATTTTTATTCATAAAATCAAAGCGAGTGATATTTAACGAGATGATTTATAAATTCTCACAAGTAATATAAGTGTTTGCGAGTAAAAAAGGCTTAGTTAGGCAGCAATTCTAATCAGTTTTTAATTAAAAATATGCTGTGGTTTAGCTAACTGAAGCAGCTTAAAATGATCACTTTACAATTTTAAATAATAAAGAAAAAGTGCAACTAAAAATAAAAATACATTAAAACTAAAACTAGCAGTTGAAAGTAGTCTTGAGGATAACTTATGAGACCTATATGATTTTTGTCTTCTTGTCATATTTAAAGGCATATTTCTTCTTTCATAATCGCATCTTGTTTAATGATAATATTTATAACTCAATTTTGCTAGCTCGATATAATATTTTATAGTTTCCTTCACTGCTCTGCTTCTTTTATAAATCTAAGAGAAGGATATTTTGGAGTTTAAACTTATTCTTCCCAACAGATTTTATATTTTTTAATCATAGACCGGCTTAAGATATCTCTGGAATTGCATATTATCTTTAAATAATTTTTACTCTTGTAAAAGAAGCACTTTTTATCAACTCTATCAGTTCTGTGTTATCAACTTTATTGTATGTTTGAGTCTATTAATCTTCTTTAATTATAAATACATTTAAGTTATCATAAATTATATAATGTAATAATATTTTCAAATAGCATATAGCAAATAGAAGAAAAAAGGATCTTTAACTTTAACATTAATTTATTTTTAAATAAATGTTTAGATAAATAATCGGAACAAAAGTTTTAAATTTGAAAATAAATCCAAATTTATAATGCAAATATTCAAACTGCAATTTAATTGATACTTGCACAATTTCTCTTTATTTTCTTGCTTATTTTCCTCTTTGTAACTTGCTACTTTAGAGCTGGTTTCGCGAAGGCCAGAGAAGTTTACTTGAAATTAGGCCAACATGTCTACTACCCTTATCAACTCGATCCTTCACATTCGCTCCAAATCAAAAATGGCACGTTTCCAAGTGGAGATAAGTATATTTACTTTGGAAAACTCGAAGAAGAAACTAGCAAGAAGGGCGGAGTTGGGATAAGAGTTGATAGTGATGGAGCTATATCAGAGGGATGCTGAAAGAATTACAATCTAGATGGGTTCGGGAGATCTATCTACAAAACAGGAAACTACTACATCGGAGAGTTCAAAAAAGGAGACAAGCATGGACAAGGAAGCTTTTGGTGGACAGATGGCAAGAAGTATGTTGGAGAATACAAAAATAATAAACAGAATGGACATGGAACATTTTATTATCCAGATGGCACAAAGTATGTTGGAGAATTTGTAAACGGAAACTACCACGGCAAAGGCACTGAATACACTGCTGACGGACAGATATCCAGAGAGGGAGTATGGGCAGACCATAAGTATGTTGGAAAAGGATAATTGTAGTCGTAAATATTCATTGCTCCAGTTATTGTTGTTGCTTATTTGGAGTTTAGCTAGAATAGACTGGGCTTTATACAAATAAATTTTGTGTTCTAAAACAGTAAACTGAAATATTTTAGGCAATGACGGATTTGTTAAAGTAAGTTTGTTTATTTTTAATTAGCATTTGTTGCATCTCTTTGAAATTTTAAGAGGAGTGAATATTTGGAGTTTAATATTAAAATCAAATTTAAAGGAATTTTGATTCATTTTCAAATGATAGTTTTGAGGTTTATTTCAATATTAAAGTAATAGTTTGGGGTTTTGGGGTTTTGGGGTTTTGGGG
>JAQGFW010025309.1:0-10580 GCA_030463445.1 Euplotes aediculatus
CCCCAAAACCCCAAAACCCCAAAACCCCGTTTGTTTATTGGGTCGCTGAAATAAAAATTATATTATATTATTAAAGTAAGAAATGGAAGAGAGTGTTAGAGAATAGACCGACTAATTTATATTTAGAGCTGATTACTTTAACCTTCTTAATTATTTTGCAGAAATTTAGTATTGGAAATATGAAGATAAATAATCTCGAATTTATATATTCTAATATTTTTAAATTATTATTTTGCTAATAAAGCTTTAAGTATTCGAGATGTGGTGTTTAAATATCATGATAAATAGAAAAACTAAACTTAAATAAAATATTAAAAAATGATCTCACCCATGCAGAATCTAACCAGGGGTATCTTTGCTACCTCAGTCTTTCTAAATTCTGGAGTTCCAGATGATACAGCACAGTAATTTATTCTTAATGCTTGAGCTAAATTAACATAGCATTTATCTGAAAAATAACATTAACAGCTAGAATCTTTCTTTAAATTGATGAATAAATCTAAATAAGGATTTATGAATTTGTAAAATGAATAATTTACTAAGAACTCCAAATCTAGAGTTTAATTGAGATCTGATAAAAAATTATTATTGCGATTTAAAATCAATTTCGATTTTAGATAAGTGGCGTTGATTAAACTTATTCTGTGTGAACTTGGACAGTAAGAATGTTTTTTATAAGCTCCAAATTTACAACCTAAGTTCTTTTCTATTTGGTTCAATTACCAAATATTTATTTAAATAATAACTTTGTTTTCAAATACATTTTAAGATATTAAATATGTTAGATAAATATTTTTAATATAGATTGATTTATTTCAATTTCTTTGACAAAGAATAGAGCCGATTAAGACTACTTTTTTCAAAAAAGAAATTTATATTATCAGAATCAAAGAACGATAAAGACAATAATAAGAAATACCAATTTATATTGATGTTGATGTAAACGAAGGAGATTTTAGTTGGTGATAGACAGAGATAAACATATTAGTATTTAATATCATATTCATTTCTATTTATAAATATCGATGTTTAATTTCAATTTTTATTAATTTACTAAATTAAAATTTTTGAATATAAACTTATTTTATCAGTATGTTAGTATTTAAATTATTTTAAACACAATAGCTTATTTCATATTTGAATATTCTAGCATTTTCACACATATTCTAAATTGTATTATGTTTTATTCATAAATCAGAAATCATGAAAAGTTGAGATTAATTAATCTTTACAATTTATTTTTAACTTAAATTTTATTTTATTTTGATAGCTAACTATTAGTAAACGAAGATAATAATGAATATTTTTTACCTTAATGATTAATTTTATTTAGTTTCAGATGAAGAATAAAATCAAATCTCAAATCAAAAGAATCGATTTATATGGGAAGAAAATTTCTTTGATGCATAATGGAGAATTCAAAGCAACAAGTTTTCATGGAGGCATTTTGTCAATCATAACAATTTCTTTGATATTGGCCTACTTGCTTCTTTTAGTATTCCTACCAATCAAACTTATATCCCTCAGCTCAGGTAATTTAATAAAGTTTTAATTATGGAGATAAGCCTACTTCACTTATATACGATATGCAAGATTTAATCTATCCAATTATAGAATTAAGCTTAAGCTCAAATTCTATTTCAGGAGTTGCTGAGACATCGAATTCCACAAGTCAGGTAAGGAAGTTTATTGAGTTTGAGAATTTGAAACTTGTAAATAATTTTAATAATTTATTTGATAACTATTCTTTGTGTAAGAATAATCATTTCTGCTTAGTTATGCTGTAAAGTAATAATACCATATTTTATGTAAATTTATCTCTTACCTAATTTTCTCATAATCAATAAATACTAAGTATAATATTTGAGCTTTCATTGTGCTTTCCTTTCTTTTAATTTTGAATAATTAATACTGTTTATGACGCCTTATAGTCCTCCTGTAATTCAGGTAAAATGCTTGTCTTTAACAATTTCATATAACCAATTTTATAATAGAATATATTTTCTTGTGTGTTTGAATCCTATTGCCTCAGACAAGATAATTCCTATTTGATTTCTTTGCCTAAATTAATTTGCAGGAAATAATATAAGTAATAACAAGCCTAAAATTAGCTAAACTCAAAATTTAATTCATTTCCAATTTTTCTTCATAAAGGGTTAATGCTTCTAAAATAAAGACAATATTTGTCTTGTCCTAAGAATTTGGCAAAATGTCTGTAGTTAAAGAAACTAGTCAACATCGAAGAAGGTAATTTATTGAAAATTAAATTATTCACTGGCTTAATTATTTACAAGCAAATTGATTGAACTAAATAGTATTCTTGAATAAATTAATTGCCTAAAATTTGGGCTAACTCATGCATAAAGCGTTTTCTCAGAACTCTAAAATCAATCAAATTGTATAATAGTACTTAGGAGTGATCACTTATATTTTAACATTTAAGATCAAGTAACATAGAAAGAAAAAGATTTTGAATATTTAGAAATAGAATAATATCTTATTTAAATTATTTATTTTTTTAGTTACTTTTATTCATTCTTTTATCGATTTTATTAAATTATTAATAAAACAACTACTTATGTATTGTTATAATTTTTAATATCTTATATAAAAAAACAGTGAAATGTCTTTAAGTATATACTTGCTATTTTCCTATATAAATTCTTTAATTTAATTAAATTATCAACAGATTTAGAAATCAATAATAAGATTAAGTTATATATCTATATATTTATATTTTCATTTTTTTAATAGAAAATCACAGCGAATAATTAATTAATTATTTGGACTGTTTTTCATTATGAAGTTTTACTCTGATTATGTCTGAGTACTCTTCTCTGATCAAGGAGATTACAACTTAATGATTTTGAAAAGATCAGGTTTGACGTGTGAATGTCTGTGCTATGTTGGCACGATCTTATTAGAATACCAAGTATTGCTCACCATGTCAGCAGACCATATGACCTTATCTTTTTTCTTTACTTTTAATTCAATTATTATACAATAAATATTTTAATTTTTCTAAAAATACAAATAAAGTCATAATATCTCAAATTTAGCAAGCTAATACTCTATTCATATTTTTGAAGAACAAAAAGATACTAAATAACTATCTTTTACAATCTCTATATCATCTAATATCTTAATACAACAATAATTTTTTAAGCATCAATTAAATTAAACTGTTGCATTCTTCAAATAAAATTTATAAACTGACATTATAGTATTCAAAAAGTGCTTCTCTTTTCTTCTCTTAAATCTGATATTCAAATCTAAGCAGTTGTGTGTTCCATCCTTCATCTCTTCCATTTCAAGCTATAACTTCATATTTCATCTATCTGATAGCATGAGCAAAACAAATCATATAAGATGTCGATGGAGTATTGAATTAGTCTTCCCTGTCTCTCCACCTCCTTCTTGATTTTGCAGTTTCAGCGCTGAATACAAATTCCTTAATTTTCTATGAATAATGTTAAAGCCGAGCAATAATCTGATTCTCGGATTCAAAGAAGGAAGCAATTTGACTGCTGAATACAGCACAGAGTTGGATTACTTTCACTAATATTATCTTTTGAGTTTGGAGCTGTGCCATTCCCATTTTTAAGTGATAAGTTAATTCACTGATGGAAAATACCACATTTTCATATGGCTAAAGAATGAGGATTTTGCAACTGATTGCTCTTGATTAATTAGTATTTGATAAGAAGTTAGTTTAGGAAAACGATATCTGTACTTAGTCAACGATTAAAATCTGATTGACCAACAGTTTTTAGTAATTATTGATGCTTTGAATGCAGTTAATTTTAGATTTGCTCTTAAATTTCAAGAACATAAACATGCATTTTAGTTAAATGAGCAAGAATAAATCGAAATCCGGATGAATATTTGAGAACTTTTGCTTTCAAAACTTACTCAAATTAATAAATAAAGACTTAGCAAAAAATTAATACTTATTACAAAGTTGAATTCTTACTTAATTTTACTGAAAGTTTTAGTACTAAAAGATAGTAAGTTCTAAATAAGTGAGTAAAGAATTACATACGTTCTGATTACACATTTATCTGATAAATATTTATGTAAAGGACTGATTCTGGCACAATAATTCTACAAAATTTGGTATTGTTGAGTAATCCATAATTTTAATTTACTTCGACTGATTCGATAAGTTTAAAGTATTCGTGTATCTTAATTTACAATTTGATTTTATGATACAGAATGAGAAGATTAGTTTTCTTCAAGTAACAATATAAAATGAGTTTTATTAATAGTAATCCTCATTTTGAATAACAGTTAAATCGTTGCCATTAATTTAAAGGAAATGATGCAATCATCAAGCTATAGATCACGTGGACTAAATCCAAAGTAGCATATTTAAAGAACAACCATTATATTATGTTTAATACCACTCAGCAGGTAAAGCTACTTAATATATTTTTAAGATTGTCGTTATTGCATTAGATCTAAGCACCAAAGCTGAGATCTATTATTTAATAACCTCATATAGTCTGCGACACTGAACTCTGCATGGTTGATTGGGATAAGGCTAAAGAATACAACTATTGATGAGAATTATATCAAATTAAACGTCTATACATACGATTTTTATTATAGTATTGCATACTAATTTATAAATTAAAAAATTAATTCTAATGTTTGATTTAGGTAAAGCAACTCAAGTAAAAATGGTGAATTGAACTCAATACACAGATCGATTTTTCTTTCAACCTATAAATGCATACCTATGCCCTGATGAGTTTACAATCAAATTTGCAGATTTTAAACTTTACGACTGTAAGTTTATTCGGATTCAAAATTAAAGCTAATTTTTAATCTATATTAATTTCAGTATTATATTTTGGAATCAAGTTTGCTTAGTATTTTATTGCTATTTAAAATTCATTTTTTATATTTCGAATATTTAATAAATTTTTTGAAGAATAATTAATAATTTTTTTCTTTTTAAGCATTTTCAATTATGAAAAATAGGCAGACTGTGTATAAAAAAAGTTAAATTTTAATACTGATTGATACCTCTAAATTACTCTTAAGTTTTATATTGTTTGATTTAAGACTTGCAAAAGAAATTTGAGCTAAGAATGCTTGCCAATAAGTAAAAGTAAATGTGATAAGAAAGTTATTTATTTAATTTCATTAAAGAAATGCATGAAGCTTATTAAATAATTTATGTCTTAATGAATTAATTTGTAAAGACATATCTTTTAGTGTATTAGTTTTTTATTAATATAAGTCTTAAATAAATTAAAAATACATTTATATTTAATTAATTAACAAATTACTTAGTTGAATCTGTTTAAAAATGCCTGAGAATATAAATCGAATATTAACTGTCATAAGATTACTGAACTAAAAGTTCTTCTACAGGCCCTAATTTTTCCTTTTCCATTTAGTGGTGCTTTATCTGTTTCTCATCTTTAGAAAACTTATTTTATTTTTCATTGCATTGGTCAACTATCTTGAATCATTTGGAATTGAAAACTGCTTTTTTCCTTATATTTTTCATTTATGATTAGAAAAGCCAGTTGTTTAATTTTTGAAGCAATAATTTTTAATTTTATTTCAAAATAAAATAATTCGATATAGACTTCGCTCAGAAATTTTACATTCGAATTGAAAAATGCTCAAATTCAACAACTTGAAAGACAGATCAGGAAATACAAGACTACATTGACGCCAATGATATTCAAATCTTTACAATGAATACTTATTACTCTGGCGAAACTAATTTAGTGCCGATCCGAAAGTACGTCAATAGAGACTACAGTTATGGATTATCTGAAAATTTGTATCTCAAAATTTTTGTTGAGACTACAGAGATAAATTTTCTTAACGGAACTGGAACTTCAGTTTATGAAGATGGACGAATACTGGGTTCATCGTATAAATACAATTCTAAATATCCAAATACAATATTTCTAATTGAAGCATCCTTCTCGCCAAAGTACTTCAAGTAAGATCTGATTATTCTATTTTTTACTTAAAGGTTTTTAATTAAATTAAGATATATGCATTTATTCTTCTCATTAAATCGAGCATACCTATTCACTAATCAGTTTTGTATAGATTAACTTAATCTAATAAGGTCTCCAGCCTTTTATAAACCTTTAGAAATATTATTCTCATTGATTTGACTTTGTGAGAAGTACTAAAACTCCTCTTAGAAAAAACTTCATACTAACTTTATTGTTATTTTTTTAATTAAAAGTAATATTTTTATATTCTTTCTGGATCTTTAAAAAGGAACAAACACAAAGCACAAATAAAAATCTCTAAAGTATTTGGATTGAGTGAATGACTAGCAATGAAAAGCATTTGCTGTTCGACTCAGTATTTTTTTATTTAAAATAATTTAATCGAAGACCAAATTAGACAAAATCATGACAATGATGATTTTTATTAAAAATAATTTTTTAGCTAAAAACAAATTCAGCAACTCTATTTTTGAGTTTTTGTAAGAATTGATAAAATTCATATTAACTTCAGATCTCAGCAAAACTTAGCTTTCTTTCATTTAGTGCTTGCTTTACTTTTTCGTGAGTTGACTTCAATATTAATTCAATCAAATTTGAGGTGCAGATTTTGACTAATCCAATAGAGTATTTTTAATTGATTTAACTTTTAATTTGCTAACGCCAGAAATTTACATGTCCATTAGAAAATGTAATAACCACATATCTTCTGCTCTACTCTTTGATTGAAATAATTAGTAAAAGACTTTGGGAAGTATCTTATAGGCTTTGAGGAGTTACTTTGAAGAGTCGATATCACAGTAAAGATATGTTCATACTATCTGTCATTTTCTTATTATTTCAGGAAAGATAAAAATTATATTTTAATCGTCAGTTTGATCAGAAGTTTTTATTGAAATCAAAATAAAAATAGCGAGCAATATAGTTTCTTTCGATTATGAAATTTTTAGTCAAATTATGTGAATACAATTAAAATGTAAAATAATGCGCACTATCATGATATCTAAAACTTGAATCTCTTCGTCTTATAATTTATTTAATTAAAATACGTCAGTTTCAAACTTAATTAAACTTATTTAGTAATTTTTATAAATTTAACATATTTAATGTTAAGAAAACTAAATATATCATACAATAGTACATTATTTATTCTAAAGAATTTAATCTAATTAAATTCGTATTTTCAGTAAAATTCTTTTTTGTTCTTAAAGTTTGTTGAGTGTTGTAATTTATAAAAAATATATAATATAACAATTTTTACTCTGATATCTTTGGAATGTATTTGTAATTATCATTGATCAACTTATAGAATTGTGGAATATGAGAACTACCAGCCAGTAATAAATGGGAGAATGCTGAATCAAACTTTGTCTGATACAAACGCTAATCAAAGTTATTCAAACTTCGCAGAAACCTCAACGAATTCAACAAGTACTAATACCAAATCTATTGAAGACAGAAATAACTATTATGTTCTCTTTGTGATGGCTCAACTTGGAGGACTTTATTCATTTGTAAAGTTGATCTTCAAATGTGTATATTCGCTGTTCTCTGAAAATATGCTTCTTATGAATATTTTAAATAAACTTAGATCAAAGAAAAATAGAAAGTTAATCCTTAATAAAATAAAAAAGACATCAAAAGAGTGCATTTCGATCTTTGGCCTTGATCAGGTTATTTACTTTTATTTATGAAATTATTATTAAATTGATTAAGTTATTTCATGTTTCATTACACTATTTAACTTGATTATTTATTTCCATAATAAATCATTTATAGAAAAACAAAAATATAAAGCTAACTAAATCAAAGAAGAAAAAATGTAATAAAATTGCGGTAAGTGAAGATGTATAATTTTCATAATTTTATAAGCTTATATGTAAAATTAATTGATGTGATCAGTTTACCATTACTACTAATTACTAATACTGACTATTTTTAGTTTATGTTATGGGAAAATACTAAAAATACAAAATATTTAAAAAGCAAACGGATTCACATTTTTAATTAAAGTTTCTCTTGAAGCTAATTTTTTAACAGTATTATAAGGAAATAAAAATTATTCATTAGTTTAGTAGAAAATTTAATATATTATTTCTTGTTCGCCTGTATTAAATTCATAAGTATTGAATCAGTAATTTACTCTCTTAGAATTACAATCAAAGTGATTCAGAAAATAGAAAGAATGAAGATAAATCGAGACAAGCTTTAACTCCGGACCAAAGTATGTTCAATGCACTTCTTATTTTTGATTGATCTTGGTTATTTAAACTTTTACAAATTTATTTTGAAAAGGCTAATTGTTTTATATCTCTTTATATAGCTTTTAAAGTATTAAAACATATGTATTTCAGCATGGTTTAATTCTTTGATTTCCTATAAAAATAGGATTGAATAAAGCACAGTTTTGAGAGAAATACAAAAATAATATTCATATTTTAATATATTTTTTTATTTCTTTACTATATGAAGAATAATGATTAACAAATAAAATACGATGATATAAAATTTAAAAAATTTTATTTTAAAAGGTTATTTATCCAAATATTGATAATGACAATATTTTGAATCAAGCTTTATTTGGAAATATTTCTAATAAAATATTCGTTTGATAATCATATTTAGGTTGTGACTACAATTCGTTTCTTAAAACCAAGAAGTCCAGATTTACTTCATACAAAGATGAATTTCAGTACAATCTCACTGATCTCATGTACTCGTCATTTTGGTGATGTAAGCTTTTAGTTAAAATATTTATTATTCAAGCATTTCTTGTTTTATGCATTAGTAATAATTTTGAATAAGCTATCCAACTAAATTCAACGTAAAATTTTTTTTTGGTTTTTTATTAGATAATGATAATAATTATAGACATAAAAATAGTTTAAATAATTATTTAATGAGCATTCAATCTAATAGGTAAACCAAAAAAGCAAAACGAATTAGGCAAGAATACCATAAATGAAATAAGATATTTAAAATTCAATAAAGACAAAGAGGTTCTAACAGAGACCTTAGATATCACAAATTTGCTTTTAATTCAAAGAGACATCAAACAATTTTTGGATCGTTTTCCTGATATAGGTAATGCATTATATTAATTATTTGATATTTTACTAAAATTTTCTTTTAATAAGTTCAAGAGACCTGATTAAATTCAAGATTTGTAACTTGCCTAAAACTGATTTTTATAACGAACAAGCATTAAATAATAATAAATAAGTTATTAGGTATCAATAGTTCCTCAATATCCATCTTGGCTAATTTCATTCTTTGGACTATAGTTTAAAAATACAAAAGGTTTTAATTAAATCAATGTAAGAATATTTTAACATCTTTAAAAAGGATCAAATAATATGAAAATTTGAGATTCTTTTTGTCTTACAAATGAATTAACTCCAGTTATCTGAGCAATGCTTACTTAAAATGCGATTTCTAAAGTTTACATAAAAAGGATTATTTCAATACTATTGATGCAACTGCAAATGACGGTATTGCATCCTTGAAAAATTAAATCGTGAATCATTTACTCTAATTGTTGAATTCACCTATAGCATTTCCTAATTAGAAATTGCAAATGTATTCTTTTTGCGATGTCACCCTATTTCTTTGGCCAACTTTACTATAGACGAACTTGAGAACAGAAAAGACGAAGGACAAGTCGAGGTTGCAGATGATCAGGCAGATGAAGAAGCAGAACATAGCAACGAAGAGCAACAGCCAAAGTCATTGGAGGACGAAGACGAAAGAGACCATGATGGACTCTCACAACTTGGTCAACAACAAATTGACGCAAATCAAAAACAACGCATGGTAAATTAATATGGTGATTTTTAGGATGAATACAGAGTTATTACAAGCAAATTCGGAGAATGGGGAGATAAACATGATCAAAGCATATTTGAAGAGGAGAAGGAATTTTCTAAGAGTAAAGTAAGTGTTGATTATCAACAAAATAAAACAAATTCAAATCAAATTCTAGAGAATGATACAATACTTTATTTGACAGAAAATAAGTATTTATAAGATTTTGCTCTTTACACAATAATTATTCCAAGAATAATATATTAGCAATTTATTTGAAGATTTAAATATTTACTCTGATTAATAATACATTATTTTAAATTTTATTATAGCTTTATTAAAACTAAAATTTATTATTTAATTAAAATTTAGTCAATTGCATTTCAAATTTCGTTGAATATTTATTTATATTTTCAAATATGAATAGAAAGATAATCTACTTGATTTAGAATATTGAATGTTATATTAATTTTAGTTTATTGATTATTTCAACAAATCAATCGAAGTTATCCTTATAGTCAAAATCTGAAGAACAAATAAAGCCAAAAACAAGAAAAATGAACAGCTTTTCCATTTCAATAACTTAAGCTTCTCACCAGCTACATATGCTTGTTGTTCTTAAAACTTCAAAATACAAAGTTTTTTGTTGTAAAAACTAAAAAGTGACTTAGAAATTGTGATTTGCACTTTTTAATGAACAACTTCAATACCTAAAAATGCCTTTTTGCTACTTTAATCCAATTAATCTCGATAATAGCGAAATATATTGCAATAAAAATACAGATTTCA
>JAQGFW010025343.1:0-11649 GCA_030463445.1 Euplotes aediculatus
TTATAGCTTGACTTAATTAAATCATCAAATAGCTATTTGCTGTGCTATTTTAAAATTAACTCAAATACGCTTATTTATTCGTCTTTAATCTCAGAGATTTTTAATAAGATTGTATGTCGAAATAAGCTATATATTATGAGTATAAGTATCTACATTAATTTTCGTCTGTTTATGCTATTATTGGTCTTGCTTTCATCCGAATTTCTTCAAAAATCAATTCGTAGAATTTTGGCTTAGATGCAATTATTGTTAAATTAACTATGCATTTGGATCCTCCAGTTTAACTTTGAACTTCACATTTTAAAATTGAAGTTAAAGCATCATCTCCTATGTTTTTATTTATTTAATTAATACTTTATAAGTAATTTGTCTTTGAATAATAAGCCAGTCAATAAAAGCATGAGAGGAGTACTCATGAGTAACTACACACTAATTAAAATCTATTATGAGAATAAAATCAGCTGAAAATATCATAAATAAACATGCATAGTAAATCAATTTCTCTCTAAAAGTTGATAAAATTAAATATTCTGATACTGAATAAGAGGAAAGCATTATTGATGTCAATCAATTTTTTAATTAGGACATAAAGCAAAAACCACTTTATTTATAAAACTAAGTTAAGTTAATATCACTTCTGAATAAAAAACAATACAATAAACTTACAGCTAATTTTTATTTCAACAAAGCTTTTTTTACCTTCAAAGAGTGCAAAATTCCTTATTATGTTAGTTATATTTAAAAAGATCTATCAAATTTATCATGATGATATTTGCATACATTGATTAGATTTTTGGTTTTATCTTCGTATTCAAATTCAAAATTTTGATATTGTTAAATCCAAACGTTAAAAATTAGCAATCAAATAAATTTATTTAAATTTCAATCTGACCAATTCTTTTCTTTAATTTTTATCTATCCATAAACAAACTTTTGATTATAGCAAATAGTAAAAATTAAGAATCAGTTTAAATGATTTCTTTGTGAAGAAGATGGTTAGTTTAAGTTCAACCAAACCTGAGCAATAAAATATGAAATTCTTTATTTTGGTTTTCTGATCTCCATATTTCTCCGACTATTATTATTTATTTTATTTAATATATTTAAAGATTTTTAATATCAACGACTGCAAAATGTATGATTACGCGACTACAAATAGTCATACGTTATTTCGAATGTGTAGAATATTTGTTTGGTTACTTCCTTCAAATGTGAAAAGAACATCAGAATTTTATCAAAGAATCCATTAATATTTTTAAAATTTTGAAAATTCTCCTATTGGATTTTAATTAATCCTGATTCTCTTATTAACTATCTATTGAGTTTAGATATGAATTAAGCATTATATAATTGCTTAAATTGGCCGAAATCATAATATCATAATTCAAAAATAATATTTATAAGTTTACTACAAAGTATTTTATGCAAAGTTAAATATATATCATTATAATTTTACAAATATGCGCAGATTCAGATAAAAGAGGAATTTATATCTATATCACTGGAACTAAAATTATTAATATAACAGACAACTTTTTATATATGTAATCAAGCTCTATTCGTAGATAATTTATAAAACTTGCTTTAAGCAATAAGAAATTTTATAAAGCTATATGGTATTATTCTAAATAGATAAATATTCTTTTAAGATTGTTGACATCTATTGTCTGCATTCATAATTTTTACCTTATTTCATAATCATATTTCTTATGAAAGTCTGAAATTTCATTTGGGGATAAGTCAGTGTTAGTCAGAAATTCTAAATGAGAATTCAGATACTAAATTATCTCCATTTGGCCAAATGGATGTCTAGTACTAAATACCTATTTATCAATTCGAGCATCAATATGGCCTGTAAAGCAGGATCCAAATTTATTATGATTTATTTAATATTTCTTTTAGTAATCACTACTAATTAATCACATGTAAAGTTATCTTCAGCACTCAAATATGTATTTTTATCGTTTTATTTAACTTCTTTTTAGCATGCATTCATCAGTTTTACTCATTTTTTAAATAATTTGAAATGAAGGAAGTATACCTTCAGTTTAATTAAAAAACAATTAGAATTAACTTGAAGCAATCGGAAATAAAGCTTATGCTTAATCTAAATTAAAGTCTTTTTCTAATTGAAGAATGCCGTATTTTATTCTCTAATTATTTGTTTGAAAGCATAAATTTTAATTGTTGTATCGAAAATGAAACTAATAAAAACCAAAAAATGAAGGTGAAATTTGTAATTATCTTCGCTTTCAGCTTTATTGAGACTTCCAAACTGACTTATTAGTTCACTAAATGATGAGAGCTTACTGTCTATAAGTGCCAATTCTTAACTCTCTGCTTCTCATAATATTAATTTGTAATCGATTTTTTCAACTCTTGGATTCAATTCTAACTTTTTGAATTATAAATGACGATTTATTTTAATTAGTATTCCTTTATCAACTCCAAGTGATAATCGACTTTTTCATGTCACAATAAGAATAAAATTAATATAAACTTTGGTGCCAAGTATTTATTGTTATCTAATCTTTATTAATCCTGATAGTATACAAATTGATCAGCTTTTGCTAAAATTTAGAAACTTTAAATTGAATTTAATATAAAATCATTAAAAGAAAAGGTTTATGAAGATATTTTAAATTTTAATAGCTTTGCATAAACTACAAATTGATTTGATTCAGCTAACTATAAGTTAACAGTGAATATCAAGTTTTAGCAGACATATTTCCATTAACTACAGTTTATTTCAATATTCATATTGACAATCTTTAAGTAGTATGCTGTATTGTTATGATGGAGTTTATTGTCCGAAGCAATAATTCATCTTTTATAGTATTATTGGACTTAGACCAAATAACTATGCCCAGCTATAGTTGCATATAAAATGACAATCTGTAAACTTTTAAATACATATTCAAACTAATGTTTATATTTACGATTTTCAAATTTGAAGAGATAATTAGAAAGAGAAATAATTCCTTCAAACAACACTTGGGAAAATTCTACTTTTAAAATTTAATCTTGCACATGTTTCGTATCTCCTGATTTCCTTCAAATGGTAGTGATTTAGATTGCGCATTTGAAACTATTAAAGTTTTTAGAGAATTTTCAGATGTTGGAAAGTAAAGCCGCAAGTCTGATCATAATAATAACAAAAGGAAAAGTTTATGTTAGCTTAACTTCCATGAATTCTTATTTTTAAGGGAAAATAATAGAAAATCATAACAATAAAATACATATTTATTATCGATTATGCTTTTGTGCATTGAGAGAATATCTGTGCTCTATTTTCAATAGTCTGTCTTTTGTTTTATGATTAAATACTTCTCTTATACTAAAAGGATTTATTGATATTTAAATCAGATTTATTATAAGAATATTTGCAGTCACTTCCAAAAGTTTTTATTACTAACAAGGAAATCGGAATTTCAATTTTAACTTGGAATTCCAATTTTCAAATTTATTTTTTAAACACTGATTTTCAATCATTAAGATAACATTATATACTCTAATTATGAGGTAAACTTGATAATTATAATTTCAAGTGGAAATTAGAATTCATATTTCTTGCATAATATTGATTTTAAGTTAATTTATATGGTTACTAAAATATATAGTGATTAACATTAAATTTTTTTGTCAAATGATCGTTGCAGATAATATTGTGATAAAGAAATTTATAGCTTTAAATTCCTTAAAATAATTTATTGATTTATTGAATAGGATATATGCATTTTTTCAGTTTATAAAGTTAATTTCTAATGAAACTAACCGCTAAATTTTATTTTTAATATAAAATACTGAAATAAATAAATTTAAAGATTAGTTTAATTCTTGAATTTAATTTCAGAAATTCATTCAAATTTATCAATATTATAATGCTCATAATTATTAATAGTAAAGTTGGAATTTGATATTCATTGAAATTTGTTGAAAGAAAATGAATAATATTAAAAGGCAATAGAATTCTTTAATTTTTTGATATTGAGTTAATCTGATAAAATTTAAGGTCAAATTATTTACTTCACTTACATATTATTACATTCTTATCAATGATTCCGATAATTACATCAATTTAAAATAAAAATTAGCATCATAATAGAGATGAATGTTTAATCAAAATTATTATTTGAGGGAGAGAAAAAAATTGGTAACTTAAATCATATTATTCTTAAAAATCAAGTATCTATAAAACTAAAAGAATTGCAAAATGTTTTAAAATTTTAATTAAAAAAGTTATTTTATGTTAATTTGCTTATTAATTCAAATAATTATGATAAAAGATTATTAGATGAACAATAGCTAAGAATCAATAAAAATACTCTAAATATTTATTAATTTGCAATCTAAATGCTTTCAATCAAATTCATATCCTTTTGTAGTGAACTTTGTGATTTTCAATTAAATCAGTACCACTCATTGAAATCTAATAATACATTAATATATTTAAACTCTTTAATATCTTTAATCATATTTTTCCTGTTTTTATGTATTATTCCCACCTAAGTTCAATAGGATTAAAATCAGGATAATCGAATTAACTTTTCAATTAAAAGATTACAGATTTGATGATAATAATGTTCAAGCATAGCACCCCCAGGGGAAAGTGGAGTCTCATGTAAAAAATTATTTTGTTGGTGCTCAAATTTTGTTTCTACCACTGTTTTTTGAAGTTAATTTAATTAAATAATTAATTTTTTCATATTAAAAAGGGGAAAACTATGCTTAAACAATCTATTTAATTCATCTGATGAATCTCTTTGAATCTATGCTTCGGAAAGAAATTATTGCTAATTTCAAATTATGAAAAACATTATAATTAAATTTTGGTTCTGAATTTCTTCATTAATCATGAGAATCTTCATCATAAAATGCTTATCTTACACTAAAATGATCGTTTAAAAGAAGAATGAGTTTCATCAGTGATATATTAAATATATAGCTAAATTAAAATTGAAAATTAACAATCAATTAAATAACTCAATTTCACATTATTTATGAGTATCAATTGTCTAAATTTCAATTACAATAAAATATTTTAGATATAATTCAGCTTGTAAAGCCCTCGACAATAAATATTGTAATCAACATTATTATTGTACTAACTTCCATCAATCAATATTTTTATTTCTCGACTCCTTATTTTTGTAAAATTTTAATTTTCTTACTTTTAAGGATAATATTCTCCAATTTAAATTTATTCAAAGATTATGTTTAGCTTTTAGTATTACTTTAAATTAAATTCTATTAAAAAATAATTTGTTGTTGATTATTTCAAAGTATTTTTGCTTTTAATTTAGATTTTGTTTAGTCAGAATCTTATGCTCATTAAATTTTAAATGTCTATTTATTAAAATTTATTACAAAGATATTAACAAATGATTTCTTAAACGAAGTCAAGATTAATTTAATTTATTTTAATAGAAATCAAGTAAAAATTCAATAAAAATGTGGAATAGCTTCGAATTCCTTACTTACTTCTTAACTTTTTTCCTAAACTTATTATATTGATTATTTTTTCTTGTTCAAAATACTAGTAATATAAACATTGAGCGAAACTCCTTGAGATTTATATATTACTAATTCCTTGACTGAAAGTGTGTTGAATCTATTGGCTCTCTTATTTCTCTTTATGTGATTATTCTCTTCACATATTTATTTCCTTCCTATCAATGAACATTAAGTTTCTCTATTATTTCTTAAACTCTATTTTATAAAATCTAATTTAAAATGAGTCTCAATATTCATAGTTTTTGATATACTTTCATTTCTACATTTATATCCCTTTCTTATCTTTTTCGTTTTATTAGAATATGAGCTCCTTATAATTAAAAGTGTGATATCTAATGACTCTTGATTTTATTTCTTCTCTGAAGCATCTGCAATATGATAAAGTGACTTTCTATCAGCATTTATGCATAATTGTCAATATTCTCAGAAGGTTAGTTTGACTATGAAGAAGTTGTCTAACTTCATATATTCTTGTAATTTAACTGACTAGATACTCATCATATTCCTAACAATAATTCCTTTATTTTTTACTTTTGAAATCGAATAATATTTGAAACTGGTTTGACTATACTTTTGCATATGTTTATCTTTTATACTCAAAGTGATTTAGAGATTAATTACTTTCACTTATTTTTAATGACTTTCTGAAAATCTCATTATAGATAAGTCTGAATTTCATGAAAATAGAAAGCTTAATGGACCACCTATTTTTAAGAGTGAACTGCAACCTTTGAATATAACATTATGAAAGCCAACTTCTTACCTTCTTCCTTCTGTCATTGACCCAGATGCAGATAACTACATAATTTCAGCAAAGCTTTATAATGGAAGCGATTTACCAAACTGGATCATCTTTGATTCAAGAAAAATTGCTATCTTAATTCCAAAAGGTGTTAGCATCGGTAAGTCTATAGCTTAATGTTTAGTTGGGAGCAACTACGATTTGAAAATTACACTAACAGACTCAAATGGCTTGTTTACTGAGTACAAACTCGTTGTTAATATAAACAGTACTCCACTTCAGTTAAACAAAATCGGAGATATTGAGCTTGTAAGTCCTCAAAGCTACGTTTTTACATACGACCAGATATTGGCTAACAGTTACAACTTTGACTTGAACTCAAGCATCTCACTCAAGCAAGCGGATACTGGACTGCTGCCTTACTGGATAACCGAATCGAGTCTTGAATACAAATGCACAATCGATACAAGATTTAATCCGAATCAAGTTTTAAGCTATAGTCTATATTTTCAGGTTATCGACTACTGAGGAGATACGCAAAATACGAATGTATTTAATCTTACAGTTGAACAAAACAAACCTCCAACTGAAAATGGAAAAATATCGAATGTTGTATTCTACAAAGGACAGGAATCAAGGAAAATCTCAACTGTTGAAAATATGTTTCTTGATCCAGGAGATATATTAAATATTTACACAACTTTGTGATTTGAAAAAGATTCTCAGTCTATGATTGTATACTACAATAAAACAGGAAATTACATTCAAGTTCTTTATCCAAGAACTTTTGTGAGTATCTGAACAATTGCAATCGTTGCAAAAGACTCAGTTAGTAATATTTGAGTCGATATATTTCAAATAACAATTGAACGTAAGCATATTTTATAAAAAAATATCATTAGATTTTAACTTATAGTAGAATTACATATTTATTAGTTTTTAGTGTTTGATTGTAATAATTATGCTTAGAATGCGCTCAAACTCAATGAGCAGTCTGCAATGGAAACCAAATTAATGACTGAGTCGAGTGAGATCCGAATCATATAATGAATATGCGTACAAAAGAATGCATCCCTATAATCAGCATTTACAGCCTCGGAAGTATCAAATTGTTTGGAATGTTCTTATTCTTCTTTTTATTTCTGCACTTTGTGGTAAGACAAGCTTAAATTATTTTACTTTAAACTTAACTTTTAAATTAAACCAAATCTATGTTGAATTATTTACTTGAACGATATTCTAATTTAATAACTATTTTTATTGTTTGAAATCAACAACACTAATTTTATTAGACTCAATTTGTACTCAAACTCTTCAGCAAAAAAGAAGTACCAATTGACTTTCCGATGTCGATAGTGTCAATGATGCAGACTGTTCTACTTGTGACTCATTTTGATCACAACATCAGTGATTTCTGGAGGTCATTCTCTGACGGATTCCAGTACTTCAAGTTTGAACTTCGGTTCTTGAATGTTGTAAGTAATATTAATTCTGATTAATCTAATCAAGGTTATGGAGCTAATCAAGTTTAGGTGTTATACGTGTCAAGCAGCATCGACGACAAAAGTCAGACAGTCCCTGACAGAATGTATGATCTCTTTTTAGAGCACAAAAGCACTGTCATTTGATTCTGCAACTTCTTGATTGTTGTTTCAATTATTTTGTTTGTAAAATTAGCGAGAAGAGCTATTTTAAAACTGTTTAAATCAAAAACTAATGATGATCAATCAAAGCGAATTAAATGAGGGTTAAATATCATAAAGCTATTTAACATAAATTTGAAAACCCTAGTTGATTTGTCATTTCAATTTTACGCATTATGTATTTATTCAGGTAAGCATATTTATCTCAAGTCTATAGAGATTCGTTTCAGTTGGAGTCCATTAACTCCTATCGGGATTGTAATTTTCGTCTGAATGTTTACCTACAAATACGTTGTGTTTTACAGAGAAATCAGAGAACATTCTAAAAAGGAGGCAATCAGAGCATGCATCTTAGTCATTTACAATGATTGAAGAAAACTTGTGTTGTGTTTGCTATTTTTTGTAGAGCAGAGCTGATACATTTTGATATTGACTCCGATACTACTTCAATCAGTTTCTTTGGTGATATTTGTATTATGTAATAACATAAAGAAAAGAATCAGTAAAATTATGTCGATTGTCAATGAGTGCTCGACAATTGTGTTCTGAATATCATTAATATCTTTTTATAATTGTATCAGTTTATCAACTAAATTTTCAAATACGACAGGAATTATAATGTGATGCTATTTTATGATTATTCTTTCCATTGAAATGATTATTCTTGCAACCCAAATTTTATGAGAATTAAAAGAGTAAGTTTCAAATGCTTATCTTTAGAATAATAAAATTATGAAGAACACCAAAAACAAACCCAGTTCCAGATTCCAATGATTCAAAATCTTTAAATAAAGATATATCAAATCCTAAAATAAGCAGAAAGAATAGGTATTTTATATGTCCTGTCTAATTAATAATGATTTTATTATTTTAATATATTACTAAATATAATAGTTCCTCCATAAATATAAACTATTAAAAAATATTAACGTCAATAAATTTTAGTTGAAGAATATCATTCATTTAATTCCTTTGATATATTGAAAACCTTTAACTGAAAAATAATTTTCGGAGCTTTAAAAAGAAATAAAAGTGATAAATAATTTTTTATCATAAAAAGTATAAAAATTTAGAGTAATATTATTGAGAACATCACGGAGCTTCATGAGTAAATTTTGCAGCGCTAATTTTAATTTCTCTAATTATACATAACACAAAATGTATGTAACTTGTAATTTTAAATAAATCATAAACCAAATAGAATTCTATGAAGGCTAAATTTAAATATATACTAGTAGTTTTAAGCTGCTTCTATTTTTAAAGAAATAAAGTTTAATACGCAATTAAACTCACGTGTCATAAATTTATTAACTGATATTTAGCTTGAAGAGACATTCTTGTCTGACAAACAAGAAAATGAAGTTTAGGTATGCTAATTTTACAAATTTAATAACCACTTACTAGACTCGATCTCAACATCGTATCAGACATCAAAGAAGTATCGCTCAAGATTGAAGACATTGAACACTCAAATCAGAATATTGGAGATTTCACTCAAATACAAAGAATTAGAGGGAAGAAAAAGATGAGCATACAGAAAAGACTTGAAGACAGTAAGTGCAATCTCATAACTCTTCAGGCAAGTATTTAAACAATGAAGTTCGTCAAGAAGATATTGTTATCCCAAAAATTGACATAGCTGATCAAAACTCTTGTTATGATGTTAACAAAAGTAACAAGTCATTTTTAAGCGCAGTTGCTAATCAGGATTATCGAGATGGATTAAATAGCATGTATAGATTCCAAAATTTCCAAAGTATGAAACTATTATAATATAAAATAGCTCCAAGATCAGCTAGATATAATCAAGAAAATGAGCCTTCTTTTTCATCTAATATCAACTTAAGTAAGAACATCATATATCTGCGTTTTTTAATAAGATAGATGAATAATAAGTTAACATTGTTGCATGTAGTCTTTAGCTTTAATAAATTCTATTTTTTCATCAATTTCAGTTTTATAATATGTACAAAATAGATGAATATTACACTCCATGGAAAGTAATCCCAAAGAAAAAATTGAACAATAATCATATTGTCAAAGATTACAAATCAATGTGGTAACGAATACATTTTTCAAATTAACTCATATTAATTTAAATATCTTTACTTTAATAAATATATTGAGTTTGTACTTTATTGATATCTAATTCTACAAAAGCATTTTTTATAAATAAAACTGAGTTATAATATCTTAAACTTAGTTCTAGTTGTAATTTTGCTTAATAAATTACATCAAGTTCTCTGATTTTTGCTTCTCAAAATTAGTCTTTAAAAATCTAGATGATTGATTATCAAATATGTTTTATTAACTAATTTGTTTCAAAAGCAATTCAACTAATAAGAGTCAGACACGAAGTTTCTCACTTATTCTATTATCAATAAGCTAAAAGTTTTTAGTCAGAAATAAAGCATCCGAGGCTTTTTATTTTCATTTCAATAGTAGCAATCGAAGAAATCGTTGTGAATAGTTTGACTGGATCATGCTCCAACTATTAAATTGCTAATTCTAAGTACCAACTAGTATTCAAAATTAAGCTAATACTCACTATTAGCAAACTAAAGCACTAATAGCTACAGCTTTATATATTCGAATCGAAATTAAGAATTTGGGATTTAATTTTAGCAAATTAAAACAAAATTTCCTGAACATGTAAAGACATATAAAATTTGCTTTTGCTCTTGAACTCTCGAATATTTACATTAAAACAAAATATGTCTTAGATCGATTCAAAGGATAACGTTGTGCTTGATGAAGTGGAATATATAGATTTGTAGTATGAGATCCTTATAATTTCGAAATAGAATATTCAATTTGAAGAATAAATTTTATTAGACGGAGATAACATAGGTGTGCCTGTTTTTGAAGATAGGAAAATCAATCTTTATCCTTCATCAAAAAGTTTACTATTTTTTAGCAAAATATTATCTGAATCAAAAATTACTTTATAAGTATCAATATAGATATTTAAAAGTCAAATTTCTTCTTTTAATTATAGGGTTATTTAATAAATAAGAAAGTATAGGGCTTTATTGAACTTCTATTTCAATAAAAGTAAACTCTTAAGAAAACTCTATAATAAATTTTATTGAACTAAAAGCTTTATATTGTTAGTTCTCATAATTATTTTTGTTTATCAAATGCTGTAAGTAAATCAACCGTTATTTTAACTATTTAATATAAGAAATTCACAGATTACCAGAAAATTTGATGAAGATAAAGCTCACTATATTTCAATTTCGAAAAGTATATTAACTAATTATAATTTTTTGTTATATGTTTTAATCAGCTCTTAAAAACAAGTCTAAATGATTAGTTCATTCTAGTTTTGAAATTTATTTTATCTTTCACTCCTTGCTAAACTAATATTAGTCTCAAGGAATAGCTTATTAAGAATATTTAATACTTGGTTCTCAACAGTATAAATATTACTTTATAAAACAATCTGATAATAATTATACTTAAATACATTAATTTATTAGTTGTTGATTTTCAAATTATTTTTGCAATAAAATAGCTGCACAAATGATAGACTGAGCAATAGCTTAGACTTCATTAAAATCAAATTAAATGTCTGTCCAATCATATATCAAAAATCCATTCTTTTAGACATAGTAAATTAATTGACTTAGCAATTTGGTAAATAAGATAACAATGTTAGTTTAATAATATAAGTTCTATTTATAATTTTAATACCATTTCCAATACTCAAATACCCACTTGGGGTTTTGGGGTTTTGGGGTTTTGGGG
>JAQGFW010025434.1:0-11596 GCA_030463445.1 Euplotes aediculatus
CCCCAAAACCCCAAAACCCCAAAACCCCAAAACCCCAAAACCCCACAGTATTAAGTTACTATTGAAATTCAAAATATTAAATTATTTCAAATTAAAAATATTACATTAAGTTTAATGAAATCTAAATATTTTTCGTTTACTTCTGATTAATGTTTCTTTTTAAATGCTTGATATTCTTTGTCAGTATTATTATAAATCTGAGCATATATTACGATACCTTAAAAGAAAAAAGTATGTATATTATTGATGTTTAAACACTTTTTGGCTTCAATTAAATCCTTCAAAACTAGTTTACAAAGTCATATTTGAATAGGAAAATAGTATTTTGCTACTTAAAAAATAGAGGAAAACTTAAATCATATATAAAATATTACTACAAATTTTCATCAATTGTTTGATTCTCTTCAAATCTACTCTTATCTCGCATAAAATAGAAGCAACAACAAATTTGGACATTTAAAAGGCTTAAATATTTAGTTGAACAAGCAAAGTATTAAATTAAATCAAGATTATTAATGTTCGTCTGTAAGTTGTTAAGCTCAAGCATGAAAATCATACTTAATCTATCTCATGAAGAATTATATAAGATCTTGAATCTAAACAAAAATCCTTTCAAAAATAAGAATGTTTACTTTCTATTTAAATAAACTGAATCATAACATCTTACAGATAAAGCAGCCAAAACATTAGAACAGAAAATAGTTTATTGTGCAATATATCTTGATCTAATTCAAAATTTAAAAATGTTTTAATGCTTTTTATACTCATCGACTTCAAAGGTAAAAGAAATATAGTTGTTATTCTTCGCTGTTATCTGATCAAAAAGTAAAAGCATAGGAAAACTACGTAAAATACATTGTCTCTCTTTATTTAATGATTTTCATTTCTGAGAATACTTAATAAGCTATGCAATTATAGCATAAATATCAATCCTCCAAATCAACCTATTTGCTTTAGAATTTAAACTACAGCGAAGATAATCAGGATTGGAGTGCAGTCTCCATATAGCTTCTCGTTTTATTCTACGAAACATCGAAGATAATAAGATAGATTAGAACTAAAAATAAACTGCATAAATAAATACATTACATTTTGCTATACTCAACACCTAGATGCAAGTATGCTATTTTTGAATCTTACTTATGAGTTTCTTAAATTTTATTTCAGAAACTAAAGCTGTCTAATTTTTGTTGAATTTGAATTTCTGAAGCTCAAGTCGAACCCATTTTGCTCAATCACTCTATGATTAAAAAATCAAACTGAATTCAGTAAAAATAAGCAACGAAGCCTTTTCAAATAAAATTTGATTTTCTCAGATCGATCAGATAAGGAAGTTTTTAGGAAATTTTTTACAAATTATTTAGTAAAATCAATACTTGAAGAATACTTTGTTTTTTATGCTAAACTTAGTAGTTATCAAAATATATCTCTTTAGACTCAATCTTAGCAAAAATACAGTGACTAAAGATTGAGAAACTCTAAACAAAGAATAAGAGGATTTCATACCTAATTCTAGTTATAATTATGTTTAATGATTCAGCACTAAAATAAGAAGCATATTTCTGAACTTAATGAGACTTATGTACAACTCCATTAATATTTTTGAATTATCAAGGACAAATTTTACAGAATTGAATTGCAAGAAAATGTAGATGCTTTACTTAAGAGTTTATCATATTATCTTCTTTATTACTTATCCAATAACAGAAAAAGTTATTATTTCGAAATAATAAATTATGGTGTGATTCTAATTTAGATGGTTAATGGTTTAAGAAAAAATTAAAGATTTTAGTCGATTTTAAAAATAATAATAATAGAATAAATTCTTAATCAGATAAAATGCTTCTTTACATTATATGAAGGAAGGAAAACATCAAGTTTAATTAATATTTTATAGCATTTGCAAAAATACTTTGAATGCATACATTTTACTTAAGTTACTCTAATTATCATGGTAGACTTTTATTCATGTAAATTGTAGAGAGACTAATTTTGTCTATTCTCAAAATATTTATAAAATTATAGATCATTTATTTGAGCTGATTTTCTCATTATTATTTATCTACTTAATTTATGTAAGAATGCAAAATCTTTTTAATTTTATGAATCAAGCATTAGTTTCTTAATCCTGCTGAACAATCGTTCTATTCAAGTTTGAACACCTTTAAAAACTTGAGACAGGAATGAATATCTATTTTATCTTAAAGTTATTCTGATTGTAATTCTTGTTATTTGTTTGAAGTGTTATATTTTGACGTTTCACCTCATTCATTACTTTCGTAGAGTACGTCTAATATATCTCTCGAGCTCTAAAATAAAAAGTTATTATCTCAAATAAAATTTTCTATATCAAAACGTAAGTAAGATAAAGAATAATTAAAGAATTATCAATAATTTGATATTATTTTTGCAATATTATACTTAAAAGATTTTGCTTTCATAATATTAATATAAAGTTTACTTACGCTAAGTTGCTGAGTTATATTAAAGCTATTTTGATTTGATTGAGCGTTGAAGCATCATACTTTTTTTTTATTGACAATTGTGATTTTATGCATCCGTACTGAATCGCTTTTTAGACTCCTTTCAACCGACATATCGTGATTACTCTCTAAATAAAATTATGTTAAGAATTGTCATTTAAATTTGTAATTGGTATTATAACGAACAGGAGTTAATTTGAGAAAACTATTAATATTAATAAATATCATAACAATAATTGATAGTATTACGCTTAAAATTTATAAATATATGTTCCAATTCTATTATTTTATCAGCCTCCACTTAATTGAATATCTATAAAATAGACTGATGGATCATAAAACTAAATTTGTGCTGTAATTAGTCAAGGACTGAGATTTAATCTGCATGGTCAAAATAATAAACTTATTTTTACCAGAATCCTCTTTGATTTTATTTTTGGTAGTCACCTTCTTTGGCCTATATTCATGCTTAGAGCTGGATAGATTATTAAAAAATTTTAATTACTTTCTATTACTACTGAACTTTAGCTTTTTCCTGTGATCTATTAAAATCATTTGTTAAGCATGACGAAATTATTAAAAATAAAAAGATTTGAAAATAGGAACTAAATGAAATATTGGAATCAATAAAATAAGGAACCGAAATCTGATTATTTGGTAAACTCAACGCACTTCGTTTAACTGCATTTTTTGGCTTCTTAATTGATTTTTTATGCTTTATCGATTTCGAAAATACATTCTTCATATTTTCAGGTTCAATAGCAGAGTCGATTTGACGACTCAAATAGTTATTGAGAAACTCCGACTTCATTATGATGAAAGCATAAATCTTCAGGAACTTCTTCGTGCTCTCATATTTTAGATTCAAAGAAAGCAGGAAGTAGAACACCCACAGCAAGATAAACGCAGAATTCACAAAAATCATAAACACAAGAGCCAGCGTATTAAACAAGGTGTAACTGTTGTTCTGAATGAATATGAGACCTCACAAGATTGTAAGCGTCCCTGCGTTAATTGCGTGCTGTTCTAAGTAGTTGTTCTCTTCGTATTTATAAGGCTTGAGTCTCAGTTGAAGTCGATATATGCAGTACAAAATTACTACAGATATGAGTACTTGATAACTCAGCGACTGGGTTGCCATAAATACACTGACAATCAAAATAAGCAACTTTCTTAGTGTATTTATAAACTCCCAATAAAATACTTTTGGCTTGAGACCTTGGTACAACACCAACATGTAGCTTTTGATATACCCACTATCGAGGTCTTTTCGATTTTTGTACAGAATTACAAGTGCAAGACAAGGGGCACCGACCACCCAAATTGCAAACATCGGAACTGCAACAATCAGCATCCAAAAAACATGGTCGAAAGAGTAGCATTTGTAGTTCATGTACAAAGCCATTCTCCAATCATTTGCATCAACCTGAGTTCATTCGAAGATTTTGAAACAATTCTTGGTTATTGTTGGATGCAGAATGTAGATGATGCAGATGCCTGAGATGGCAAGGTTACGCTTGAGGTTTGAGAACCACCTGTTCAAAGTAAAATACAGCACTGTCCAAATTAGTAAATACACGAGAAATAGAGCAACAGGGATGAATCCTGTAAGCACAATCTTGAAGATATCAGCCGATGGTGCAAATCCATTATATTGCAAACCAGAAATAAATCAATCGTAAGAAAGATACGTATCTGAAGGAGAGCCAAGTGTTTCAATACCACCGAATATCTGAGATAAAGAGACTGGAAACTTGACTTTTAGTGTAAATGATATCGAAATCAGTTGAAAGTAATTTGTTAGAATTCTCATGAGTATCGATGTTTGATTTTCTTTCTTCTTTCGAATTAAAATTATGATTAGAATTGTCAGATAAATAAATGTTGCTCAAATTAATCCAAAATATTTAAAAATATTAATCACTCCAATATCTCATTTAGCTCATTGATTTCCTGATGTTTTTACAAACTTGACTCCATCGACAATGTCTCACTCGGTGCAGAGATAGCCCTTGTAGCCAGTTGTTCATTTGACTGGATATGTATTTTGAGGGTAGTAGCCTCCAAGTCAAGCAGATGGAAAAGGACATTCAAGGATGGAGGTCGAGTTGGTGCTGATGCGCCAGTATTCAGGGTTCACGTCAAGTTCTGCTCCGCCCGCTCAAACAACATTATCGAGTCAGTTTTCACAATAAGTTGAGTTCCATGATAATGAGTAAGAACCTGGCGCTCATGTCTGACATCGAATGTTTGAAATTTGCGCTTCACCTGGCATTCAAAATCTAAATGATACATCTATTGAGGTGTACATGCTGAAATTTTGAGCTTGATTTTTGATCAAATTTATTGCATTTGAAGTTACCTTTAAAATAACATGTTTTGCTCCTGGTGCTGATATAAATATCAGATTGTTAAATTCTGCAACTCCATTATTTACTTTAGCTAAATTAAACCCTGAAACTGACGCTCCTTGAGTAATAGAATTTATCATAATTGAACTTGAACTATCTGGAACTGTTTGATTATCATAATCCACAAGTGTAAATTTTAGAGTTGATCCTATTTTAATTCCACTTGGCACATTTTCATAAGTAATCGATTCTCTAAGTGATTTTTCTTCAACAATTTTAATAGAATAGCTTGCGATATTCATGCCATAAGGTGCAATATTTGCATCAAAAATTAAGTTATTTATTGTTGGTCTTCTGTAGTTATAATAAATTGCACCACCTTGAACTTCAGCAGTATTGCTGGCAAAACTACTTGAAGCAAACAGGTTGATTCAAATATTGTAGTTGGTGCATCTCACAGAAATTGCAGCTCCGCTTTGAGCCTGATTTTGCTCGAATTTTGAGTTTGTCAAATTGACAGAGCTGTCGATAATATCAAGAGCTCCACCGTTTGACACATTGAACGATCCAACTTTAACAAATGAAGAGTCGTGGAGACTGACTATCATGCTCTTGCTTTGAACAACAACTCCGTGAGCAACGTTATGCATAGTCAGCGTTGATATCTCTGCTACATTCGAATTTGAGATCAGCATTCCTGATTTGGTGATGTTCGTCATGCTCACATTGCTTATTAAGTTTGCGCTTGAATCTGAAATGTAGATGACGTATAAATAGGTTGAAGTTATGTTTGTAGCACTCGTGTTTTTGATCGTAACATCAGTTCACTGAGCCAAGTAAACTAAATTATCACTCAGTTGCATATTTGATAATTCAATATTGTCCATGCTGACCTGCGTTTGATAGGCATACAACACAGTTGAGTTTGAGATCGAATACTTTAGGTTCGATATTTCAAAGACTGAGTCAAATAGAACTTTGAATACCGAGTTGCCTTGCTTATTCGAAAGTATATTTATTAAAGTCAAGCTGTCTGATATAAATGTTGAATATGACAAAGATATAATAAAAGAGTATGACACACTTTCTCTTAGGGTTGTATTATTAATTTGAAGCTGAGATTCAAATCCATCAATGAAATAGTCTTGATTAAAAATTGTTGTTGAGTTTTCAATAACGAAGCTACTCGAAATCAACTGGATACTATATTCTTTCGAAATAAACCCCATTAAATCAGAGTTCGTATTAATGTAATCTTTGAATTCGTTTGACATAAATCAAAGCATTCCTCAAACTTGAATTTCTTTAAGAATAACGTCTTTTGCTAATTTATTATTTTGATAAATTGTACAGTTATTGATTGATGATTTTGAAGAAACAAGAAAAACCTCACTAATTGATATAGAATAAGCATAGTTATTCGATATAACTGATGAACTGATTTGATACCTACCCTCGTTACTCGCCTGAATAACCCCACTTTGTATAGCAAAGTTGCTCTGAATTATTGAATCGCTGACATAAATAAGTGCTTGATTTTCAACATAAAACACTCCGCCTTGCACTGATGTATTATTTTGAAACGTGCTATTATAAAAACTGATGCTTGTACCCAAAGAATCAGCTGATACAACTGATCCACTCATAAAATTACAGTTATTGAAGAAAAATGAATTATAGATCGAAATTACAGCTCCAGCAGTGACATCAAAGAATGACTTGAAATAAGCGTTTGAATTACGAACTGTCATATTTACAAATTTCATGTTTGTCAGCAATACCGGGTTATTCTTGTTGTAGGGCTCGAAATGAATACTTGCATTAACTGTATTTTCGAACAAGCAGTTTGTGACAACAACAGGGAAGTAAGTCTGCTGCTCGAACATCATCAAAATTCCTTTATTTGTAAATGTGATGTTGGACATTAAAATATTGCTTATCGAGATGTTTAGAGCTGTATTTGCTTCAATGTTGCTAAAAGTCAACAGAGTATTGGAATTTTGAAGATTACTATTGACGTAGCTGATATTAGAAATAGAAATTGCATTTACAGTTGAAATATCTGAGTTTATAATATTCATTAAATTCATCAGACACATTGATGAATTATTCACTAAAATGGAGCTAATTAAAAAATTTTCAGTTGTGTTCATGTCTAATCCTCTTATATTCAACATCATATTAGTACTATCTGTTGGGTCTTGTTCGAAAATATAATTAAATGTAATATTTTGAGCAACTAATTGTTTGGCCATTCCTAATTTTAACAAGAAGCTATTTGAGGAAACTGTAATATTTTTAAATTGTCAGTTTTTGATAGTAATAAATATCGGACTATTCGAGTTATCGTTGTCAATTGCAAACCCATCATATTCTCCTAAATAACTATTTTGTACATAAAGTCCATCAATACTTGCAGTTCCTCCATTGTAATTTAGAACGTATAATAAAGAAAGTTCAGTATTGTCGCCTCAAACAATATTGTTCATGGTCATATTTTTGATTTGAATCGCATTGTTCATATTTATAGCAAGCATGTTGCCTCCAAAAACTCTAATATCTTGAAAAACTGTATTCGTGAAATCAATTGTGTTTACGGTGCTGAGTACAATAATTCCATAAAATGTTGTAATATTAGAAGCAGTAAAAGTATTAAACTTGATATTTGCATTGAGTCCTCAGATAATGTAATAATTTGGGAAAGCTTGCAAATTAATATTTTCTGTTGTCATATTGGCTATATCCATCAACATATAATAACTTAACATTCAAATTATAAATTTTTGCACACTTATCATGAATTTATCAGTTAGATAAAAACTTTCTATGAAATTTTTGTAAATTTAAAAGTGCTCAGTGGGATATTCTTAATCGTGATAAATATAGAGTATACTCTTTAGCTGATGTTGAACTAGATTTGGAATATTTTTATTTTAGCGGAACTTTAAGCTGGCTTAAAGTAAATTAAATCTAAAATTTGCGTCGAGATACATAGTTGTTATTATAAAACTCCTCACTAAAGTAGGGTACTCATAAATAATCATAAGTCTGTAAATAAGGAAAACATATCTACTTTAAAAAATTATCTGGCTGCTCCAAAAGATCTTTGAAGCAGTTTGTAACAGAAATAAGACAATATCCTTTGTCATATTCAAAAAGAGATTTTGAACATTTTTGTTTGAGAGAACATGGCAACGGACAATTAAACTTTATTATTTTATACGAGGACATGTAAAAGGGATATAACAAAGAGTATTAATGTAATAGTTTAAAATAAAGTGAATTGAAGCTAATTTATATAGAAATATATGAGTTGTTCGAACTATAAATGATGTAAATTTAATTTGTATATATTCAAAAAGATTAATTTAAATTAAGCTTGAATTTATTTGTAATTAAATCAAATTTGAATATTAGGAAGAGAATATTCAAATTATTTTATACTATTTATTTGGCTTATAACATAATCACATTCTGAAACAATAAGGAAAACTTAAATTTAGAAGCCCAAAACTCAAAAGGATATAATTTGATAAATATCTTTCACTATCAAAAATGATTTTGTAATAATTAAGATAAAGTTGAAACAATAGAAAAATAAGATGCTATTCTGATTATATTGCAAAAAATTTAATTAAAATTTTATAGAAAAGTAAATAAAACTCTATCTGCTTATTTTATTATTTGAAAATACAATTAAAATAATTTTGAAATAATGAAAATTTGATTTCTTTATTTCGTAAGTAATGACATTTTATTTATTAATTAGATAGAATCAATAAAGTACTTGGCAGATATCTTAGTTAGAGTAGTACATAAAATAAAATGAATAAAATATGAAATAGAGAAAGATAAGATCATATATCCATTCGATAAAACCTAAACATTAATATTTTCATCAAACTATCACTTTTTTAAGTATATTTAAATTCGGACAATAGAATTTATGCATTATTTAAATTAAATTCGAAACTCTTAATGATAATTCTTTTAAAATATAAGTAAATATATCTCAATTAAATTAGCTATCTTTAATAAAAAAAATGTCAATTAATGAAGAATAATAGATATTGATTCTAAACAATATCATATATGATAGATGAATTAAAACAAATAAATGAACATAATAGAGAAATTTAAATACAATTTTATTGATTTTCATTCAAATTAAAATTTATCGAGGTGATTATATAGATCCATTATAACTTATATTTCGAGATATTTTGATGTTACATTAGATATCAGCTTTAATTTTTATATTTAAAACATTCTTTATTATCAATATTTTAATATTTATTTCTTATTTCTTCAATATATAATTTATGTTTTATACTTACTTATTGAAATATTTTGCAAATGATAAGGATCAGGTGATAAATCAAGTGCAAACACATTTATCTTCGTTACTTGATAATTTGGTGTTGACATTGTTAGATAAATGTCTTTGAAGCTTATGGAATGGATGTCACTAATTGTATTGAATCAGGACGGCATAACTGTATAAGCAAGAGTCGGGACCATTTCATCGAAAGTACTGTAAATGTCAAAATACATTTTTGTTAATGTTACAGTTCCTGGAGCACTCGACGAAAATGGATATCAATCACTTTTGGAAACCAATGTTTCTCCTGCACTATAATAAAATTTGATGTTTGTCGAATTAATTGTTGAGTCTGTATAAGCTTCAGGATAGTTTCAATACGTTCCGATAAAGAATCCGCAGTTATTTCTTGAATAATCAACATCGATATTTTCTAAAAATACATTCAAAGGATCACTGGTATAGACAATTGTTCCTGAAGTCCGAGTGTCGATGTTCGTCATCCTGAAGTTTCTGTTTTGGAGGTAAATCAAAAAGATAAACACGTATCTTGAATTGATGTCGTTGAAGGTTGAGTTCAGCACGATGTTGTCGATTGTAAAGTTCGATTTGTGCACCATTATTACTTGAGTTTGCTTCGGCAAGTATAACAGTTCTATCCAACTCAGCATTGAATTTGAAAATATCTGTTTCTCCTTATTTAGTTTTGTGTTCAAAAGAATATTGAACACCGTCGTATTGCTGTAGTACGCAGTAATATTAGCCTGAGTTGGATCATTAACTTCACCAGCAACAATAGTCGCCTTTGATGGAATGCTTGGCGTGGTTGAGTACGGACTAATCGTAACCGTAGTGATATTAATAATAAAGTTAAAGTTCAAATCAACATAACTCTGTGTATTTTCTTTGAGATGGACATTGATAGTCCTTGCAGTGTTTGCATGAAAATTTAACAGCTCAACAAATACGAACCCTAGCGACTTAAACGGATACTGTAAAGTACCGAGTTCAATTATTGCCGTGCTTGTAGGGTCAACATAATAGTCGAAACCTCGACAAACGGATGAGATTGCTAGCTGAGAGTCAGAAATCAGCACTGATGTTGTGCTGTTTCAGCTATTGACACAACTGAAGGATGCTAAATCAAAGACTTGTGTTGAGTTTCACTGCATTCAGATGGACTGATAAGCTCATACACTTCTTCAGGATCCATTTCAACTCAATCAACTATTGATAGGTTCAGAGTAGAACTCGCCATAAGCTCAAAGCTTTCGATGCTGTTTGGATTGCTCAATATTTTGATAATTTGATATTTCTCTATTCTGATTATTAGTAAAATTTTTTATCGAATTTGAAATTTAATTAAAAATATTTGCAAATACGTATAATTGATTTATCTAATTTTGGAATAAATTTTGAAAATATATCAATCTGTCAACTTCATATTATTTAAAATTTTAACAGCTAAAAATTCAAAAAGTTATCATCTTGAAGACAAAAATTAAATTGCTAAAATTATAAGGAGCAGAAAGAAAAATAAATAAAGAAATAGTAATTAATATATGAATAAAATAACAATCATAGTATTTTAATTGTAATATTTTATTAAAAAATAAATATGTTAATAATTTTTTTATTATACATAAGATTAAAATGATATGCTAAAGAAAAAAAATTCATTGAGTTTTTTAGGAAAGAATATTTGATTGAAAAAATATTAATAATTTCAATGAGTATTTATATAGTATATAAGTTAAAAACATTTTAAATTTTTTTTATTATCTCAATATTTTTTAATAAAAAAATTATGCCAGTTTTATAAAACAATATTATAATTTATACAAATTATTTTTTCAACAACAAGATTGATATATTATAGGATTCGATTTAGTAACAATAAAACTCTAAGAATGAATGCTTTAATATTCTTTTAGTTTATTTATAATATAAGGTGATTTAAAATTATAAGCAGACCTTTCTGAAAACAAATATATTTTTAAATATGTCATTATTATAAATAACATTTTGTCTCCTTTAAAACTATTTTAGGTTTAGACTCTACAATTTAAAAGAAATCAATACTACATTTTTGCAATTAGCTTTCAATCAAATTTAAACTTACATTTTCGCCTCAGCAATTAAAATTTGAGTAATCATAAAAACAATGACGTCAATTATAATGGTATGCTTCATTTTGATTGTTGAAATCGAATAGTTCTTTCTTTTCATAGTCTAAATAGCAAAATTAAGTTTCTTTAGTTGAAGTAAGCTCAACTATAATTCTTCTTATATTTGTTAGGAGTTATTGCAGCAATTACCTCAAATCTTTCTTGATAATAGATATTTGAGTTTTTCATACTTAATCAATATTTAAATATTTATTTTCAGCAAGGTTGATAAACAATGGGGTTTTGGGGTTTTGGGGTTTTGGGGTTTTGGGG
>JAQGFW010025467.1:0-11317 GCA_030463445.1 Euplotes aediculatus
TTTTCTGGCAACCGGTTATCGCAATGTGGGGAATTTCGAAATCGGTCCCTGGTACAACTGGTTCACTGGAAACTTATGGGAAGGCTTTCGTACCCGTTTTGACCTGGGAACCAATACCAAGTTTCATAAAGATCTCTACCTGCATGGTTACCTGGCCTATGGATTTGGCGACCGGGTTTTCAAATACAAGGCGGAAGCCAAATATTTATTCAGCAGATCTCCCCGTTCGTATATACATGGCAGTTATACCAAGGACCTTGATAACGGCCAGGTGTATTATGATGAAATAAGCACGGACAACATTTTTGCACTCGCCATCCGGAAACCTGGCATTCCGATCAAGTTTATGCAGATCAAGGAGGCCAAGCTGGAATACTTCAAGGAATGGAGCCCGGGATTGTCAGCCACTGTAATCGGTACACATAAAAGTTTTGATCCGCTGAAAAATATTCCACCAAAAGAAATATTTCAGACAAACGGACAGAAAGGCACCCCCCTGACCAATTTTGAAATGGCGGTAAAATTGCGGTTTGGCTACAATGAACGGTTTTTCGAAACAAACTTTAACCGGTTCAGTCTGGGTAGCTCCTACCCGATTGTTGAATTCATGTATGCCCGCGGTTTTGCCGGTGTATTCAACAGTGATTACCAGTATGATAAATTCTACCTGAGTGTATCCGATTATGTGAAAGTAGCACCGCTCGGCACTCTCTACTATAATATTTTCGGAGGAAAAACAAATGGCACCCTCCCCTATATGCTGCTGAATGTTGCTCCTGGTAATGAAATTTATTACTACAATAAATACGCCTTCAACCTGATGCAGCGATTTGAGTATATCCATGACCGTTATGTCGGTTTCAATGTGGAGCACAATATCGGCAATGGCATATTCAGGCTGATACCGCTCACGCGAAAATTAAAGTTCCGTCAGTTCTGGACAGCCAAAGGCATCAGCGGAGATTTGTCAGAAGCAAACCGTGCGTTGAATTTTGACAATGCATTCAACCAGTTTCAGAATCTGGATGGCAAGATGTATGTGGAGCTTGGTACAGGGGTGGATAATATCCTGAAAGTATTCCGCCTGGATTTTGTGTGGAGAGTAGGTCCCCGGCCGCTTCCTGCAGAAAGAGTGGGACGCTTTGGAATTTTTGGCAGTTTCCGTTTGGCATTCTAGTCCCGAACCAGTATATTTTGCTTATCTTAAAAAGCAAAATTCGATGCATGCCAGAAAAATACATTTTAGCACTCGATCAAGGAACCACCAGTTCCAGAGCGATACTGTTTGATAAATACGGGCAGATCTGCCATATCGCGCAGAAGGAATTTACTCAATTATATCCCCATCCCGGTTGGGTGGAACATGATGCGGAAGAAATCTGGGCAACACAGTTTTCCGTGATGGCTGAAACCATCGCAAAAGCATCGCTCAACACTACTGATATTGCTGCAATAGGAATAACCAACCAGCGCGAAACCACAGTAGTATGGGATCGCAACAGTTCCAAACCAATCTACAATGCCATTGTATGGCAGGACAGGCGTACTGCCGGATACTGCGATCAATTAAAGGCAGATGGACTCGCTCCAATGATTCAGCAGAAAACCGGGCTGGTACTGGATGCCTATTTTTCGGCCACCAAACTCAAATGGATCCTGGACAATGTCAGTGGTGCGAGGGAGAAGGCAGTAAAAGGAGAACTTGCTTTTGGTACCATTGATTGCTGGCTGAACTGGAAATTAACAAACGGTAAAATACATGTGACAGATGTTTCGAATGCAAGCAGAACCATGCTGATGAATCTCGAAACCTGTGAGTGGGATGAGGAATTACTCCGCCTTTTTGATATTCCCGCCTCCGTATTACCGGAAATCATTCCGAGTAGTAAAGTATATGGAGTAACAGAGTCGGTAGTAAGAAATGCCAATATACCACTTGCAGGCATTGCGGGTGATCAGCAGGCTGCTTTATTTGGCCAGCAGTGTACCACACCAGGCATGGTGAAGAACACGTATGGAACAGGTTGTTTCATGCTGATGCATACCGGAGATAAGATTGTACACTCTTCCAATAAGTTACTCACAACTGTTGCCTGGAAATTGAATAACCGGGTTGAATATGCAGTGGAAGGCAGCATCTTTATAGGTGGCGCTGTAGTACAATGGTTGCGCGATGGCCTGCATATGATCCGCTCATCCGCTGAAATTGAAGACCTGGCAGGAAAAGTAGAGGATACAGATGGTGTTTATATTGTACCTGCATTCGCCGGATTGGGCGCCCCGCACTGGAATCAGCATGCCAGGGGAACAGTCTTCGGACTAACGCGCGGAACAACAAGGGCCCATATTGCCCGGGCCTGTCTGGAAAGTATCGCCTATCAAACAATGGACGTACTCAAAGCAATGGAATCAGATGCCGGCTTGCCCATAAAAGAATTGCGGGTGGATGGAGGAGCAACGATTAACAATATGCTCATGCAGTTCCAGTGTGATCTGCTGCAGGTTCCGGTAATCAGACCGGAAGTGTATGAAACCACAGCCCTGGGTGCTGCCTATCTCGCCGGACTGGGAGTGGGTTATTGGGAAAGTACAGCAGATATTCAGCAGCAATGGAAGGCAGCCAAAGAGTTCTATCCCCAACGCACAATCGAAGAAATGGGAACCTTCACGCGTGGATGGGAAAGAGCCATCAAAGCGAGCATTGCCTGGGCAGATGAACGATAACTATTCAGGGATTGAATTGGAAAAAATCAGCTTATGTTAAGAACCAAGATGATCGGCCAGCTAAAGACGACAAGCCATTGGGATATCTGTATCATTGGAGGAGGGGCAACCGGACTGGGCATTGCCATTGACGCAGCTTCCAGAGGTTTTAAAACCATCCTGATTGAGCAGGCAGATTTTGCCAAAGGCACGTCTTCCCGTTCCACCAAACTGGTGCACGGAGGAGTACGGTACCTGCAGCAGGGAAATGTAAAACTGGTGATGGAGGCGCTGAAAGAAAGGGGCCGCTTACGAAAAAACGCTCCTCACCTGGTGAAAAATCAATCCTTTTTATTACCCAATTATAAATGGTGGCAGGGGCCCTTCTACGGACTGGGTCTTAAAATATACGACTGGATGGCTGGAGACCTGGGATTGGGACCATCTCTGTTTCTCTCGCGGGAAGAAACGCTGGAAAGAACGCCTACTCTTGATCCTGAAGGATTAAAGGGAGGAGTGCTTTTTCATGACGGACAGTTTGATGATGCCAGGCTGGCCATCAATATGGCACAGACTGCCGCGGAACAGGGAGCAGTGATGCTGAATTATATGAAAGCAGGCAGGTTGCATAAAGAAGGCAAATTACTGGTAGCCATTGATGCCGTTGATCAGCTTCACGGTGATGCCTACACGATACATGCCTCCTGCTTTGTAAATGCGACAGGCGTATTTACCGATCAGTTGCGCAAAGCGGATGATCCTGCTAAGGAACCGGTATTGTCTCTTAGTCAGGGTACCCACCTGGTAGTAGATAAAAAGTTTCTGCCGGGAGACACAGCTATCCTCATTCCGGAAACATCAGATGGCCGGGTTTTATTTGCTGTTCCCTGGCACCAGCATACCATTATTGGCACTACTGACATTCCGGTTGACCGTCCCAGTATGGAGCCAATTCCAAAAGAAGACGAGATCCAGTTTATCCTGGATAACATAAAACTATACCTGGCCAATGATCCGCAACGAAGTGATGTATTATCGGTGTTTTCGGGCTTGCGTCCATTGGTAAAAGGCAATGCCAGCAGCACTTCCGGATTATCGAGAGATCATTTTATTGAAACCAGTGAATCCGGGCTTATCAGCATTACAGGTGGCAAATGGACTACCTACCGGAAAATGGCAGAGGATGCCATCAAGGTGGCGATACAGGGTGGCAAACTGGAAGACCGGCCCTGTGTAACGCAGGATCTGCCGATACATGGTGCCATGAAAGTAGCCAACTATACCGATCACGGATATTATTATGGAAGCGACTGGGAAAAGATCCAGGCGCTGAAAGAGGAAAATCCCGACTGGGCAGAAAAAATACATCCCGATCTACCCTATTCAAAAGCGGAGATTATCTGGGCAGTGCGGGAAGAAATGTGTATGACAGTAGATGATGCGCTGGCGCGGCGCACCAGGGCCATCCTGCTCAATGCCGGGGCAGCGATCACAGCGGCGTCAACTGTTGCCCATCTGATTGCAACAGAATTAAAAGAAGACCTGCAATGGGAGCAGGATCAAACGGATGCATTCTGTAGTATTGCAGCCAACTATGTAGCCAAATAAACCAACGCTTGCTATATGATGAATCCTTATTTAGCTGAATTCATAGGCACTGCCATTTTGCTTGCATTCGGAAATGGTGTAGTGGCCAATGTATTATTAAAAGATTCCAAGGGAAACAACGGAGGCTGGATTGTGATCAGTTTTGGGTGGGCCATGGCTGTTTTCCTGGGCGTATTGGCGGTATCCAAATTCAGTGGCGCGCACCTGAACCCCGCCGTTAGTATCGTACTTGCACTGACTGGAAAATTTGCCTGGTCAGAAGTACCGCTCTACATCCTGGCACAGGTGGCAGGGGCCTTCAGTGGGGCCGTGATAATGTGGCTCTGTTATAAAGATCATTTTAAGGCAACCGAAAATGAAGGATTGAAGCTGGCAGTTTTTGCAACGGGACCAGCGATCCGGAATCCGGTCAGCAATCTGATAACAGAAACAGTGGCTACTGCTGTTTTCCTTTTACTGGTATTACTGATTATCGCACCAACCAATAGTTTAGGCGCACTGGATGCATTGCCGGTTGCCCTACTGGTGTTGGGGGTAGGCTTATCCTTAGGTGGCCCTACCGGGTATGCCATCAATCCGGCCCGCGATCTTGGTCCGCGTATTGCTCATTTCCTGCTACCTTTAGGCCGCAAAGGCAGCAGCGATTGGGGATATTCCTGGGTACCAATACTGGGACCTGTTTTGGGCAGCTTCATCGCCGCAGCCATCTATAATTTAATTAAGATGTAAGATTTAAGAAGTAAGATTTGTACTATGATCAATAGTCCGCCAAAAATCTTAAATCTCACATCTTAAATCTTAATTCTTAATTCTTTCCCATGCGTTATCTTTCCTTACTCCTCTTAACCCTGATCATGTCAACAACACAAGCACAATCGCCCGAAGAAAAGCTGGCCAAGGCTGGTATTCAACTTCCTCCCGTTTCGAAGCCAGTAGCCAACTATGTAAACATTGTCCAAACCGGAAAGCTGCTGTATCTCTCCGGCAAAGGCCCAATTGATGCCGCTGGAAAAGACATCACTGGCAAAGTAGGCAAAGACCTTACTATTGAAGAGGGATATGCAGCCGCCAGATCAGTAGCATTCAGTCATATTGCTGTACTGAAAGATTATCTGGGGGATCTTAAAAAAGTGAAACGCGTAATTAAAGTATTGGGCATGGTCAATTGCGAAAGCAGTTTTACCCAGCAGCCCAAAGTGATGAATGGCTATTCTGATACGATGGTAGAAATTTTCGGTGAGAAAGGAAAGCATGCGCGTTCCGCAGTAGGATTTCACGCATTGCCCAATAATATCGCCGTGGAAGTGGAAGTTATTGTTGAGATTGAATAAAGGCTTCCAGTTGCTCTTCCAGGCGGGATTCATCCAATTCCTCGTCATAATATACACCAAGCAACTCTACGGGTGTGGTATCGATCCTGTTTTTAGATAAATAGGGACCTGCCACACCCAAATAATTTTCTATTCCTTCCTCTGTTTTGAATGTTACTTTATACAAAAAGAAATACTGTTTCTTTCCATCCATTTTGAGTGTATGGGTTTTCAGCCATTTTAGCTGGTAAGATTCTGTACCGTACCATATCTCTCTGAACAACAGGGAGGCAACTATTTCAGTTTGGCTGGCAAATGCTTTCGGAAATTTTTTAAGCTGGCCGGCATCTTTAAGCCTATCGTATATGGTTGACCGATAGAACGGATCAGCTGCGATCTTATTGATCAGATCCTGCGGAACGTTTTTTTTCTGTGCCAGTAATAATTTAACCGTACTGTATTGTACGTCTTCATTCGGATGGTACAAAAGCTTTTTTAGCCGTTCGGAAAAAGCAGGTTCCTCGTAGATAGTCAATAGTTCCAACAGCTCTTCAAAATGAATCGGCAGTGGCAGATCTTTGTTCTCCAGTGTCAGTATGTATTCATCGGCCAGTTCCAGGAATACAGGTCGCAGTTCCTCCAGCAGGGAACCAGGCTGTTGTGCAACGGTTCGCATATCAAGCATGAATCCGGGAAGTATTTTCCGAAGCAGGGAATCCTGCTTATATTTTTTCACCAATGGAAACAGTTGCCGGGCGAGTTCCATACTATCTGTCATGGCCGTATAAAGGATTCCAGGATTGCCGGCATTGGGGCGACCAGACTCCAGCAGGGCGGCAATCAGCTCGTAACTCTGTTGGGTTTGAAAACCTGCCAGAAGAGCAAGTAATGGATATTGCAGCACGGCATTTCTATCGGTAAGCTCCGGATAAGCCTGTTGTATAAAACCAAACGTGCTGGTATCCTTCATTTCAAGAACCCTTTTCATTAGTTCATCGTGTGTGCAGGCAGAACGCTCACTGAAATCGATCAATGGATTGAGCAATGCCGTATGCAGGAAAGGCAGATCCTCTTTCGTAATATCCACCCATTTCACTGCTTCCTTTGCTTCACTGAAAACCAATGAATCCGGCAGCAGTAAATCCTGAAATAATTTTCGAGCTTTCGATTGTGTATAACTGTTAGATGAAAATTCCTGTACGCGGAATGATTCAAACATTTGTGTGTAGGCAGGAGAACCGGCAACTTCCGGCGACAATACACCGGCAAGTGAATACAATGTATCTCCACTTGCCATAAGTTTAACACGTTTGATATTATGGGTTCCCTCCAGGCTGATCCAGCCCTGGGCAGCAGGTATACCATCAATAGAACTCATTTCAAAACGAATCAGGCTATCCATTTCCGTTTTGAAATAATCCATAGAGGATCGCAGAAAAATACTGTCGGTTGCTGCACGGTAGTATTTATTCAGCGGTTCTTTCTGTACATGCATGGTAACTGCAGAACTTGAATCATACATTACAAAACGGCTTACATCCTGCTCCAGCACTTCACTGGTATCGGTTTTATAAAGTGCCGGTGAAAAAAGACTGAAATTTTCGTAGGGCACATCTCCTTTCAAGGTAGTTGTTGAAACATAGGGCAGCAATTGAATACCCTTCATAAACCGGTTGGCATCCACACTATTATGCAGGGATGGATAATACCCCACCAGGTAGGCATAACGCCTATTGCCACGGTTAATCACTGAAAACAGGTAATGAATGGAATCATTTCCAAGTTTGGTGCCCATCTTCATGGCAATACCCGGAAATCCATCCTTTTTAAAATAATTGTGTTCGAGAAGCCGGTAGGTACTGTTTTCAGTGTATTGGCCTTTGATTTCTTCAAAATATAAACTGTCCAGGCTGGAATACAAGCCGGGTACAGTTTCCATAATATTAACGGTATAAAACACCTGGGTGGCGGGATCCATGGCAGACCAGGTTTGGGTAATCCAGGCAGAATCATTTTTAGTAGCAGTCAGTGCCATTTCAACCGGTGTTTCAAAACTGATCTGTTTGGGAATTACCTGCATTCTTCGCCAGCCGGCAACAGGAGGCGGACCGGCTTTTTTATTCACCACAAAGGATTGAAAAAATGTTGCGGCATTATTCATTTTCAATCCGGCTTCAGACATGGAAATGATCATATTCATGACAATACCTCCCGGTACCGGGTTCACCATCATATTCAAAAAACCATCTTTCGTGATTGCCTTGATCTCATATCCTTTACGGCCATTAATCTGCCAAACCGAATCGCGGGTAACTTTTCCCTCCGTTGCATAGATACCCGGTAACAACCTGCAGGTAGAATCGATTTCAGCGGCTGTTTTATTGGCCATCGGAATATATCCACACATAAATCCCGACATACTCAGGGGATCAAAAAAAATACGGGCATGTTCAAAACCACCCAGGGCATCCAGACTGGTGGATGTACCTGGCATACTGATGGTAAAATTTCCATTGGCCCAGTTGAATTGCTCCCAGTTATTGGCTGACAATTTCGTCAGGTAGGTATCGGGTTCAATTTTCTTATCAGAAAAAACCGGCTCTACGGTATATCCTTTGCTTCTGAGTAATTGAATCATTCCGGAATCTCCTGGCAGGTGGGCAGCTCCAACCGCATAAAAACAGGATCGAATCGCAGCAAGGCTATCCATCTTTCTCACCATGTTTACATTGCGTGCATTCATTTTCCGGTTGCCATATTCACCACTTGCTTTCAGAACAATCTGATTCATCTTTGAAAGATCCTGTGAGAGATAAATGGAAATAAACTCATCCATCATTGCACGTCGCTTTTTGTCATCAGTCAGAGCTGCTTCAATAATTGCATCAAGATCGAGTGGCTGCGGAGCATCTGTTTGATCAGCGATGGTTTCCAATGCACCTGTCCATTTTCCCTGGTTGCGCGCCATTCCAAACAGGAAAGCATCTACAAACGTTGGCATATCATCTTCTCTGCGAAGTGAATGACTCCATTCATCTCCTTCATCCTCCAGTTCTTTCAGCGTGATCAGATCAAACTTCTTTTTGAATTTTTTTTCCAGCGCCGCTTTATAGCGTTTTTTTTGAGCAGCCGTACTGATGTCGTTTAGCAAGACCTGTTCCTGCTCTTCTGCTGCTTCATTTTTGATCCAGTCAGTAATCAGTTCATTCATGTCGTTCATGTCCAGTTCACCGGCAAATCCTTCCACCGCAGCTATGCTTTCATACACGGAATCGGTAAAATGAAAAAGTCGTTTATCCTGCAGGTGCATGGTACCATACAGATAGGAAGATTGCTTCAGTTTTGGGCTGCTGATTCTCCAGAGCAAAGTGGAAGTGCCTGGCTCTTTTTGTTGCGCGGTCAACAAAAGCGGACATATAATGACAATGTACAGGAGAAAAAAGGCTCGCTTCATAAGATCTTGTTAGCGCACCAAAATACTACGAGAATTCCTGTATCACAAGCCTTCTGCCAGAAGAGCGTCCAAAATAATGGAGCAGGCTTTCTTAATTTCTTTTTTGGTGATGCTAAGCGGAGGTGCAATACGAAGACAATTAGAACCGAATAAGAACCAGTCGGTCAGCAGGCCATTGGCAATACACCGGTCAATTATCCGCTTATTTACCTCAAAACTTTCAAATTCTACTGCCATCAGTAATCCTCTTGAGCGGATCGAACGAATGGAAGGATGCACCAGCAATTCCCGGAACAGGGATTCTTTTTCCTGTACTTCACCAATCCATTTTTCTCGTAGCAGGACTTTAAAAGCCGCTAGTCCGGCTGCGCAACTTACCGGATGACCGCCAAACGTAGTGATATGACCCAGTACCGGATTGAGGGTAAACTGGTCCATCAACGATTTGTCTGCAACAAAAGCGCCCAGCGGCATACCGCCTCCAAGTGCTTTGCCGAGTAATATAATATCCGGAACAATATCAAAAGGTTCAAATCCCCACAAATGACCGGTTCGGCCAAAACCTGTCTGGATCTCATCCATAATAAGCAGGGTACCCGTTTCAGAACAGCGTTTACGCAAGGCTGTTAGCCAGGATTTATTGGGAGCAAGAACGCCTTTTTCTGCCTGGATGCTTTCCATCACTACACAGGCTGTTTCTGTTGTAATAGCGTCCAATACGCTAGGATCATTGTATTCCAGGTGCAGGATGCCAGGCAATAAGGGTCGGAAGGCATTGCGCCAGTACTCATCTCCCATCAGGCTGAGTGCCCCCTGGGTGGAGCCGTGATAAGAATCGCGGAAGGCAATCATTTGCGTTCTGCCGGTTACCCGTTTAGCCAGTTTCATCGCACCTTCTGTTGCTTCTGCCCCGGAGCTGGTAAAATACACCGAATTGAGACTGGCGGGCAGGTGTTTGGTCAGCAGGGTGGCATAGGCCACCTGGGGTGTTTCAACGAATTCGCCATAAACCAGCAGGTGCAGATAATCACCGGCCTGTTTACGAATGGCTTTCACCACTTTCGGATGGCAATGCCCCACATTACAAACGCTGATACCAGCAATCAGATCAATATAGGATTTGCCCTTCCGGTCGGTGAGACGGGTTCCTTTGGCTTTCACGATCTCAAGTGCAAGCGGTGCGGGTGAGGTCTGGGCTACATGCTGCAGAAATAATTGTCGTTGATTCACGGAGCAAAAATACAGGTGAAACGTGAAAGGTGAAACGTGAGAAAAACGTGAAAGGTGAAACGTGAAAGGTGAAACGTGAAAAAATCCGATCTTTCGGGTTGGAATGTATTTATTCACCATAAACAATTGAAATCGTGCCAACAATCCTTCATGTCAACGGTGTTTTTCCCGAATTCGGGCAGGATTGTTTTATTGCCCCCAATGCCACTATTGTTGGCGATGTTGTAATGGGAGATCAGTGCAGTATCTGGTTCAATGCCGTCATTCGCGGTGATGTGAACAGCATTCGTATCGGGAACAAAGTCAATATACAGGATGGGGCCGTACTACATGCTACGTTCCAGAAAACCAAAGTGCATATCGGGCACAATGTATCTATCGGGCATAATGCCATCGTTCATGGCTGTACCATCCACGACAATGTATTGATTGGAATGGGATCCATCGTAATGGACAATGCAGTGGTGAACAGCAATACGATTATTGCAGCCGGCGCCGTAGTGCTGGAAGGAACGGTTTGTGAACCCGGCAGTATCTATGCGGGCATCCCGGCAAAAAAAGTGAAAGAAATCAGCCAGGAGCTGATCCAGGGGGAAATTAACCGGATTGCCAATAATTACCTCCACTATTCCAGCTGGTTTAAGGACCAGGTATGACCATTCGTCGAACTGGCCTGAAAGTTGGATACTAAAGGTAATATTTGCCCGTTATAAGCAAAAAGCCTTATGAAACTGTTCCGCTGTACATTCCTGTTTGCGATGCTTGCCGTGATGACCCTGCTAGTTTCCTGCAGTGCCTCTAAAAAATCCGGCTGCCCCTCAAACGGCAAAAATGTTGGTGCAGAGCGAATTCTGAGTGGTGAAAAAGTTCCCAAGGCGAAGAAATTTAAGGCCTGATTCAGGTCTCATTGTGCCGGAACCTCTAAACCATTGCATATGTGCCCCGTACTCCACACCCATGATGGCTTTATTGAAGCTATAATTGACGAAGATGGCGGTCTGAAACGCTTTTA
>JAQGFW010025493.1:0-14154 GCA_030463445.1 Euplotes aediculatus
CCCCAAAACCCCAAAACCCCAAAACCCCAAAACCCCAAAACCCCAATATGCGCTATAAGCATTGAAATTAAGATAAATTAATATAAATTATTTAAAAATGGAAAGCAGCAAAGAGGAAGCTAAAACTCTTCACAATTCTAAAAAATCAAGAAATGATATAAAGCAAAAAGATGAAGATTTAAAGAAGATTAAGAACCTCCAAACTCTCTTTGACAAGCTTTCAAAAAATGAACAACTCTTGTGCAAATTCAATTGATTAAGGAAAACAAATAATTTGACACAAATAAAAAGTTTTGATCTTATAAAACTTCTGAGAGGAACTCAATATTCGACGAAAATTGAAAAGCTCTTTGAATTTGATATAATTTTTAAAAAACTTGAGGAAGGATTTGGAAAGCTGCAGTGCTCTCATTCTGATTGAGAGCTTCGTGCAGTTATGGCTTTTGAAGGTAAAAAAGGAGAACCAGCTATTCAATATTGTGATGATCATTTTAATCATTCTAATAACTCAACAGAATCTCCAAAGATTTTAGAATTTGAGCTTAAACTTCATAAAATTTTATTTGATGAGCTTGAAGAACAGCTTGTCTACATTCAGGATAGAATAGACTATATTAAAAGCGATAAAAATCAAAAGAATATAAGCTTTTTTACCAAGATTGAAGACGAAATACAAAGAAATAGAGATAACATTAAAAGTATTTTGAAAACTATGACTGAAAGGATTTATCAGATTGATGAATCTTATAAGACGAGAATAAATAATAAAGCATCCATGATCAATTTTTGAGATTTTGGATTTGTAAAAAAGGATTTAGCAGAATGAAGAGAAAGTATTTTAATCATTTTATCTTTGATTTCTGGACCTTCATCTAAGAATCAATCAGCATTTCTTATTCAGGTTATGACGGATTTCAAGAAAGAAATAAATCTTGAAGAAGAAAGAAAGAATGTCACAGACTCTTCAGTTCCTCCTGAAATATACAATAGCGAATATCAAATGGTTAATTTTCCATCTCAGTCTTTACAATCAATTAAGTATTTTGAGCAAAAGATAGGCACAATTTATGAATATATAGAGACTTTCCAGAAGGTATAAAGATCACTTTACATACTTTTACATATTTTTATGGCTATACATATTTTGAATTCAGAATTAAATTAATAAATAGTATAAATCTGCATTTAATTTTTAATCCTTAAAGTTCCCCATCAAGTGAAAGTACTTACTTCAATTATTATTGAATAATAAAGATGAGAATCAATGAGAAATACTAATTAGATTTGATATAATTTTAATTAATAAAAATAGTTATTTTAGCAGAGGAGCATCGAGTAATAAATAAAAAAAAATTTAATAAAGATTTTAATTTTTTTAATTAAATTTATTTATTTTGTTACAAACCTGATAATGATTGCATTAATCTTTTTAAAATATTAAAATAACTCATAAGTTGTTTAGCTTAAATAAGTATAACATAATGAATTTTATAATAGTTTAATCATAGTTGTCCAACTACTTTATTAAAGCTTTCGATTTTTAGTAAACTCCATTTTATTTTTGTATTAATTTTAACTTTCAGACTAAATTTAGATTAAGATTTTATTAAAGTGCATGTTTAAAATTGAGAATAAATCTAGTTTAAATTTCTTAAATTCATAAATTTTTTTTTGAATTTGCATTGTATTTAGTTTATCTAAAAATTTTCATATAAACTTATAAAGACGTCTCATTTTGACTTTACACTTTCGGAAATCAAAATTTTTATAAAGATTTGGAGAATAGTCAAAATTTGAGAAATATATTAAAATTAATAACTTTAATTGAAAGAATATATTAAACAGTCTTAGAGGAAATCTTAATTCTTAAGAAGTTGTCATTTGATACATTACAATTTTAACTTCTCAATTTTATGAAAAAATCATAAAAACAAAATTTGTTGAAAATCGTTTTGTTCAAATTCTCTTATTAAGAAGCTTTTGGCTCCACAGAATACAAGAATAATGTTTAAAATATTTTTTTTGGTTTTTGATATTTATTTCTCATTGTAAACTTAAATTTGCGCAATTTTAACTTTAAAATCCATTAATATTTTAATGGTTAAAATTTGATAGTCAAGTTTATAATAATTTTACAAGGATGTCCGTTAAATAGTTATTTAAAGAATTATTTTTATAATATCTTTGCTTAAAATCGAGAATCTCCTTAATTAATTGATAATAATTTAACTTATTTTTGATCAATCATCAATTTTAAATTGTTGAATCTTTAACTGTCAACATTAATTTAAATACAAGAAGGTTTAATAAAATTAAAAGATTAACTTTTTGAAAATTTTGTGATACTTTTTAGAAATACAATTTAAAATAATAAACAAACACAGATGCTGGACTGCTGTGAGTAAATTCCAAATTTATTAAGTTTATTAAATTTTCATCATTCAAAAGATTCTCATTTTAGCAAAATTTATTTATTTTTACTTTATTATAAATGTCTTTATTAAAAAAAATTACTGATTGAAAATTAGCATATTTCAACTGGCATACTTAAATACAAATTATAAAATTTAAAACTTCTTTATAATGAAGAGTGTTGGATATTCTTAAAATCGTTTTATTCATTAGCTTATTTTTCTTCACTTTTGATATTTGATCTGAAACATTCAAACACAATTTTATTTTTTAAATCATAATTGAAAACAAATAAATCAATTTTTCTTAAAATTTATGATCGAAATACAAAAATATGCTTTATTTTTTATTTCAATTTAAATACGTTATTTACAACTTTTTCTTTAAATTATGAGATTGATTTTAGTTTTATGGAGAGAGAAATTAATTAAATAAACTCATTAATTAACTCTAATAAAACTAATTTATCATAACAATAACAGAGTAAATCTCTTCATGAGTATAAATTTAGTATTTGAATATAAGCATAAGTTCAAGCATATTGAGCATATTGATTGTAATTTCAAATATTAAATTCCTCCATTTCCCTTACTTTTATCAAAATTAAAATATTTTATGCTGAGCTAGAATGATATATAGATTTTTAGCTCTACTTTTTGCTTATTTCGTCTTACAATTATTATTTACTAATTTAATTGACTTCATTAACTTTTAATAAATATCAAAAGAATATTAATTTTAAAGTTAACAAATAATATTACGGTTTTCAAACTTTTCACACTATCAATGTTGAAGAATTCACATTTTTGTATAGCTTATCTATTCTACATTTTATAGCACCCCAAATTGAGAATAAATTTAATACTCAAAAATATATGGAAATTTTAATCCAAAAATTTTTCTATAAAAACTTTATTTTTGTTGAAATATCTATCTAATTTTAAGTTCAAAAATGATGATTTTTATTTTCTTAAAGGCAGAATAGCAAAATAATGGTTTAAAAATGGATAATTCTAAACTCTTCTCAAATTTTCAAACCAACTAATTATCAAAATCGATAAAACTTTATTTCTTATTTTATCATTTCAGTAAAATTTTTTAGACTAAAACGCTAAGCTAGTATCAACTTCAATTAGTAATTTACAATTGATTTTAATAGTTGAATATCTTGACTGGCAACTTTATTAACATGTTAAATTTTGAATAAATATTTTATTTAATCTTTCAAAGAGTCAACTTAACTTTATACAATTTTTAATCATATTTTCCAAACAACCTTCAAACTCAAGAAGTAAATGAATAAATAAAATTAATCCTTAGTAAAGTAATATTGAAAGGACTGTCAGTTTTACAATGTAAATAACTCAAAGTATTTGATTGTTATTTGTGATTAGTCTTCCCAACATTATACTTTTATTCCGAGTTTAAAACAAAGTGATTAGTAAGATTGTATTTTATTATCGTTAATGTAGTCTTGCCTAAAATAAAATGATAATATTAGGGAGTCAACTCAGCTCCTTTATTGGATTGTAGCAAATTGTCTTCAGCTAATATTATGCCAACAAAATTTAAGCAATTGATCTGATTAAGTAGAAAATTTTTGCTGAATTATTGTCAAAAAATTCTTGTGTTCATTTAGATAGTAAATAACTTATATATTTCAAGCTCGATTATATGCTTTAATATCAAATTTTAACGGTTGTTTCTTTTTGAATAGAAATTTTTTTAATTAACTATCTCAATTTTCAAAGTTTTATTTTGAATAAGTTAAATACATTTAATATAATACATTTAAATTCTAAGAATACAAGTTTGATCTACGTATTAACTAAATCACTTTTGATTTTTCTGGAAGACTTCATGACTTTATTTATTAAAAAAAATAAAATACAAATTAACGATTATTTTAATATTTCCGTATAATTAAAGTGCTAAGATATGATTGTCAGATGTAGTATTGCTCAAATTACTAAAACCAACATTAATTTTAGTGTAATTTGCTAAACAACTTCATAATTTCTTAGAATAATTAAGATTTTTATTAAAGTTAAAAATACTTTAAAATTTATAACTTAAATGAATATCTCAAATATTTATGAAATCTAACAAGCTCAAAATTTTTATTGAAAATTGAGGATATTTTCACATAAAATAATATTAACTATTTTTCATACACATTTGATAGTTTTCCTTATTTATTAAAACACAAAGTATTTCTTCTGGCATTCATTGCCCAAACTAACAAAATCATACTTATGGTTAAATGCAAACCGTTGTAAATTTCAACTTGGAACAGGTGCAACTATTAGTCAAATTTTACCGTTAATTAATATATTTTTGGCAAGAATATTTAAGCTTGTTTTCTTATTTTTAAGTTTTGTAGATAATAAAAGCAAATTTTACAGTGTACTTTATTTAAATTCATAATGAAATAAAATAATATTTTGACTTAGTCACATTAATGTTATATCTCTCATATGTTTTCCAGATTATTTAGTTGCTTCAATTAAATAACACTAATAACAACCAGTATTTAACGAAAAAAAAATTGTATTCATATTCAGCTTTCAAGCAAAATTTGAGTCTAAATTCTTATAAAATAAAATAACCAGGATAAAAAAATATGTATGAATAAAGCATTCAACCTCAATTTTTTTAATTTTGGCTGCAAATCAGAGAATTAATTTAATAATAAATTTGATTGTGCTTCTTATATCTCCAATATGAATTTCAAAATCTTATTATTTAGCTTTCGTCTTATTAATCTTTACTATAGAATGCAAACGAACTAGTGGAGAGCTTTAGCCCTTTTAAACAGATTTTACAAAAACAGCTAAACCAACTTTTAGATAGGAATTATAAGGAATGAATGAGTAAGCAAAATATTCTGATATATTTGAGATCAATTATTAATGAGAAAAAAATTAACAGAAGTACTTTACAAACATGAATTTCGTTTTATTAGAAAACCTCAAACCAAGTAACTATTTGAAATTTAAATTGTCAGGATTGGTTTATAATAATAAAAAAACAAAACTAGTTTTGTTTTACACTTATTCTTTATGATTTTAAGACATATTTACAAATGAAACCTCAATTTATTTTTATTATTATAATTGAACAATAAAAATAATTTTTTGATATTAAATATTCAAGTCACAATATCAATCATTTGTAATTACGATAATTAAAATGATAACCAAAATATTATACTTTAAAATTAAATTTTTTTAAAATAATTATTACCTAAAAGTTAGTGAAATCCAGTTAAAATGTAAATATGAGCAATACAAACTTAAACTATAAATTCCTATTACTTCAAAAGAACATGGTTGATAATGAAAGTTATTCAATGTAATTTTAATAAATCACTTAATTTTCTGAGTGGATTACACTAACCTCTTTATCCCTCATTTGTCAAAAAATTTAATTGATATGGACTGGAACACAATCCTTCTAACAATTGGAAGGGAAGATCTATGAAAATGATACTGATGAATTAAGAATACTTTATATGATTATTGATTTTGCAGTTTTTGATAGATAATATAAAGATCTGACAAAAAGCGATGGATTAAATTATCACAATAATAGTGGCATCTTAAAAAATTAAGTTATTTTATGGATCTCACACAATGGATTAAATTATAAACAAATATAACCTTAGAAAGTAAATGAGAAGTAACTAATGACATCCAGATACCGGATGAAGGAAGTGATAAAGATTCTTATGTTATCTATGCACATAAAATCAAAAGATAAGGTCCAAAATCTATATCAGCCTTTTTAAAACTTGACATAATAAGAGTGAAGATTACTCTTAAACATTTTTGGATTAATCGCTCACTCTAAGATGAAAAGGAAACTGTATAATTTTAATTGCAAATTTATTGACGAAAGCCAAACTATTAATAGCATTAGGACATATACTAAAGAGTGCAAAGGCCAACATTATACATTAAGTGAATTTTAGGTCCGATTTGAATAAAAACTATATGAATCTTGAAGTATCTGAATTTATTATAAAAATGATTTTGAGGCCGAATCTTTGATTTAATTACAAAAGGCTTTACTTCATCGAACTAAAAGTATTCAATCTAAAATATACTCGCAAATTCTTTAAACCAGTCGATCTCCAGTTGATTCTAACTCTAAAGAGATATGAGTTTTATTATCTATAAATTCTCTGTCAGTGTTCATAATAAATCTTGCCACTCGCGAAGACCAATTAAGGGCAAAGATTTTTTACAGCATACCAAGAGGGATTCTCAATGTCATTCATAATTGGATAATAAAAGCGCCAGCTGAATAAATTGATTTGGTAATAAATTTACTAATACATGTCAATCTTTCATTTTTTATTAATGCATTATTGAACAGTGCAAAACTTCTCGAATTATAACCTGAGAGTTTGATTCTTTTGGGAGTTAATGCTTCGATTCACAAAAGTAAGGAAGCTATGCAGATTTTTCGAGACATTAAAATTCAATTATTGGCGATTCGACTTTATTATCCAAGTCTTAATCCAGTATAAAAGTTGATCATATTTATCAAGCAAAAGTTATAGTAATTGAAAATAAATGGAAGATATTGATTCATTCTTTGCTCATCTCAATCCACTAAATTATTTTGGGATTATCAACCTGCCAACTATCAAGAGCATAGATGATTCTGTAACTAACTCAAATATAAATAGATTTATCAACTAAAGCAATAAAAAGACTATTTCAAAATTAAAATATTTTATTAAAATGCTGAATTTTGAATAAAAAGCAAGTTGGTGTTTTTTTAAGAAAAGTTGATTTTTGAAAATCAAAGTGGGTTCTTAAAACTTCTATATAAATTTCAGAAGATCAAAATGAATGTCCGAAACTATATTAAAATGCTCTAAAGATAAAGAGAAGTTTCGATAAAAAAAATTCTATGTTCATAATTTTCAATAAGTCTACTTATATTCGAAATGAATTTTTATCAATATTTTTAAGATACGAAGTAAACTTTCCACAAAGAGTCTAAATTTTATAATCTTGAAGAACTAGTAGGAGATTTGGTTACAAAGTAGATTTATAATCTTCTTACTATTGACTGTATGTAATAACAAATGTTATTTGCCAAAGTGCGCTTCAATCCTTGTTCATTAAGATAAACAACATTTCGCTTTATGAAGTAGATACTATCAAAAAATAAAAGGAGAGTACTCGATATAATAAATTAGAAATTTAGACACTGCGCATTTAAAAGACAGATTTATAGTCGCATCCAAGTAATAAGAAATCGGAGTTGAATATTATTATTTCCCTTCGTAAATAAGATCGATGATTTATATAAAAATACTTTCCTGATTTTAAAGAGAATAAATATCCAAAATGGAACTTCATGTGGACTATATTGGCAATCATTCATCCGGAGGAAACTAAAAAATGTTCGATAACTCTTGAAAGGCGCTTTCTATAAAACTCGAAGATAATGAGGATGACCTCTTCAAGATTTTTAAAGAGATCTTGAAAGTGAGGCAATCTTTAATGTCACAGAAAAGTAATAATTATTTTGAAACTTTATCGATTGAAAATAATTCATTAAGGAATGATCTCATATCTTCATAAGAAATCCTTAAAACTTAAAAGGTCAAAAGCTCCCCAGAAGCAATATAAGCTAAATGTCAAACAATTAATATTATCGAATGTTGAAGTTCCAACTTTCACTGATAATGTTAGAAGAGAAAGACCATTCGCATATTTAACTCCAACGATCTTAATGATTACTGAGGATGAAGAGAGGAATAAGGAAAGGCTAAGTTAAAAGGCACAAAGATTTGTACATTACATATGAGAATAAGTGGGTTTATTTGCTATTACAAAGTATCTTTCAAAGTAGTTTTGCAAAATTATCATAGAATTTATAATTTTTGAAAGTTATGTTTTTATCTATTAAATTGTCTTTATAAATTAATGAATTTATCCTCATAAATCATTAATATATTAAATTAAAGTGCTTTATATATAAATTATCATTAAAACCCTCTCTTTCAATAATTTTTATTCATTTTCTTAATGCTTTGATGAGAATCTACATAAAATATAGTTCAACCATTACCTTGAGGAGTGTTAAAATTAGTTTTGATTTCGAGTTAGTATTTGTTAAATAAAATCTGTATTTTAGATAAATAGTTATCTAAGATTCTTATTTGCAATTTTATATGAAAATTATCTCTTGTGTGAATTTCTTCAATATTTCATCCTTAAGCAAATCAGTCTTTTACTTTTAAATATTTATTAATATGAACTCAAACAGTAAATGTATTTTTTTATGTATTATCATTAATATTTAACTATAATCTAAATAATTATAACTGAAAGTAATCAACAATTAAAAATTTATTCTTAATATATATGCTTCCAACTAAATCCCGATAAAAAATGTTAAAAAATATATTTTATTTCTCTTTAAATCTGATTTCAACCTTGCCCTCACTTTTCGTAACTGAATTGCTTTTTATTATGTTAAATTTCTAAATAAAATAAAAAATTAAGAATCAAAATTAAATGCAAAAATTCTCTGGTTTATCGTTAATACTAAAATAATTTTTGCGTTATTGATTTTTGCATTCAATTATTATAAGCAGATAGTATGGTTCTCTTTTAATATATAATTATTTAAGTTTTCTTACAAATTATGTTTAAAATATTTATAAAAAATGTAAAAGTATTAGTTTTATTGAATAGTAAAGCAGACAATATTTTAAATGTAAATATAAATAAGAAAGACTTACTGAAATATAATTCAATTTGGACTAATATTATTATTTTGGCAAATTTCTGCTAAATCTAATTTGTAAATAATTTTGAGTAACACTTTAGTTTTCAATTAGTTGTGAATACCAATCAAACTTAGTCTATTGTCATAGTCTTCTTTGCCACTTGCTTTCATTTTGATTTATAGAACAGCTCAGCCTCATGGATGCTCAGTTTTATATCGACATGCTTAAGTTGAACTCTGAAATAGCTGAACTTTTTAAGTAAGTGGGTGAAAGCAGCTTTATAAGTGATAAAGTCTCAAATCGGATCATTTGCAGGCCCTATTTTAACTATAATATTTACAGTCACCAAAATATTTTTATCCGATGATAAAGTATTTAGAACTCTTAATAAATTAGCTCTGGTTCTGAGACCAGAATTTTTTAGGAATAAAGAAATTTCTTTATGAACTTTAAATAGTGAGAACAATATTTTGAGTACATTCGAGTTTTGGAACCAGAACTAATTTTGAATTTGAGGATTGGATGACATTTGTTTATTAATTATTTAATTTAATTAAGCTGATGGAATGAATTTACTTGAAAAAGAATTGAAGAACTCTCAGGTTTATCATCATAAGTAATTCTATGAACAGTATAAATAGCTAAATAATTCAATAAAATCTTTAAAATGTATGATTGTTGTGAAGCTTTTATTTAGCATAACTAATTTTTGATACGACTTCATTAATAAATGTTGTTTAAAGATTATATTTTTAAAGATTTATCTTTTGTTTCTGAGTTTAAATATATAAAGGAAGCAAAACTATTATTTTATTATTATAAAATAAGATTGTTAAAAGTTTAATAAAAATTAAAATTATTTGTGAATATTTATTTATTAATTATAAACTATTAAATTAAATACGTTTGATTAATTCAAAATAGTATTTGATATTTTAAAATTTTGAAAAATAAATTATATTAAATTATATTAAATTTTAATAATAATTTTATTAAGAATAATTAATATAAAGTACACAAACTTAGAAAATAAGTCATGAAATATTTTGTAAACTTAATTTATTAGAATTTATTTAATATAATGTATGTTTATATCAGCTATCATTAATCACAATATAAGTATCGAGCTGTTTATGCCTCAATATTTTCGATAACCATATGCTTCAGAGCTTGATCTTTATTCATCATTGAAACCTTTTATTTTTCATCAAATCCTTTTTGAATCTTGTAAAGAACATTTTGATTTTAAGCCTTATTTTTTTCAAAAAAATTAGCATTAATTAAAAGCTGAGGTAACTTCATCAGAACTTGATTCTAAAAATGCGTTGACGGAAATGCAATTAATTTAGATTGACGAGATTATTATATTCAAATATTGCAAAATTGATTATAGACTATTAAGAATTAATTCAGTATATTAAATTTAGCTGAATAAAAAAATCTATTAAATTTCGAAAAAAATTATTATTGCGATAAGGTTGAGATTTAAACTTTTCGAATTAAAAATTTTTACAAAAAATTCAATCTTTAATATTCTAGTTTCTCGTCATATCAATTACGTCTTCTTTTTTATTTAATAAGTTTTGTCAATTGATAAGTAATTCATTTTATCTCTATAGAAATACTTGGAAAAATTAAATGGGTTTTATTTCTGAATCATTTATGTGTAAGAACAAATAGTTTTATATTCAGATATTAAGAGCTGTGTTGACTCAAAAACAAGTCATTAATTAAAGGCTTATTCAGCTTTTTCAGTATTTATTTTCAAAATCCTAAATACTTAGTTGACTCGGTCGCGATTGGTTTGATTTGGACGCTATATAGCTGGATTAGGTCGTAATTCACTCAAGAATTAATTCACGATTTTCATGATTATCTCTCGAAATATTTGTTCTATTTTAACAAATAATAATTTTCAGTGCATATAACTTTATTTGAGTTCTGTTTGTTATTTTGAATGCTTGTTTGAATCATAAAATAAATTCCTTTAAATCCTTACTCTAACATATCAAAACATCAGTGCTTTCATTCATCATCATTGAAATAAATGTGTTAAAAAATACTCTTATGACGAAGAGTTCAGTTGCAATTCTTATGATGTAAGTGGATAGCATTATTATTTTATTTTTATTTATGATGAAGCTATCATTAGTTTAATAAAGTATTATGAAATGAGAGGAAACTAAAAATTCGGATAAATATGTTTTAGTTGAGGTGCTTAAAGCTGAGTCTGTCATTTTCTGTTCACATTGTTATATAATTGTTCTTTCTTTCGCACAACCGCCATTATCCTACTCAATATTTAGAGAAGACTTTACTAAATCATCAGGAGTATACATGAAGCTGAATCAATTCGATTACGGCAAACCACAATGCACCACAGACCGCATTCATACATGCATTATGCACGATTCGATTTACATTGGGGAGGTAAAACAAGAAACTAATGATATTCCTCACGGCATTGGCATAAAAGTATATAATAATGGAGATATACATGAGGGATTTTGGAAGGATGGCAAACAACATGGCCGAGGGAGATTTACAGACAGAGGAGTTTTATTGTTATTAAGTTATTGTGTTGCTTTAATACTGCACTTTAATTTTATGCAAGCAACCAGTTTAATCTAACTTAGTAATTCATTAAGTATGAATATAAAAGTATTTGAATTTAAAAACTTAAATTTCATATATTTAAGGTTTAAATAGTTCTATCATGCATTTCAAACTTTGAAAAATTTTATTGTTTTATTAAGCAATAACAAAAGTAATTTGCTAAATTTTAATTATGATAAGATATAATAAAATACGAATAGGAAATAATTTATTTTTATATTGCGTTTTTCAATTTCAAAATACTTTCATTTAATTTTAAAATTTAATTTTAATTTGCACGAATTTTGAAATTGAAATAAATTCCACCAGTTGCGTAATGACTGGTAAACCAGAATGCAAACTTTAAATAGGTTGTATTTCCTATTCGTATTTGAAACAATTTTTTAAAAATAAAGTATTAGGTTTTTATTTTAATTGAATATATTTAATTTGAATGAAATATTATTATATTTAAATAACTAATTCAAGTATTTAGTTTTTCTTTAAAAACCTGCTTTTACAAATTGAATTTATTTTAAGATGCAAGATTAATATTTTTAGTTATATTGAACGAAACATATTTGATTTAGTATTATGATTTTCATCAATAAAAATTTAGCAGGAATATTGAACTGAATTCGATATATCGCTTACTTTATAAATTTAAAGTATTGGAAAGAGTAATTAAATAAATCTTATAGAGCCTATTTAATTTAAAAAAATAGAAATTAAATTTAAATTCTGATATCAAAGTTCTTATAAATATTATATTTATTTTCAAATAAATTAAATACTCTCTTATTTAATAAAATCTTCAACTTCGTATTAATACTTATTTCTTTTGATAACATGGAGGTGAGTTTACTCATCGAAGTCAGATTACAAAACTCATATTAAATTAAAACAATATTTTTATTGAATATGAACTTAAATAATAACTCTCGATTATCTTTACTCAATTTTATATTCACACAGGAAATATTTGTATTCAATTAGTAAAGTCAAAGTATAATAATGGATAGATGAATTAATACTTGAGCAATAAAATTAATCAGATATTTATTTGATTATTAAAGACTTCGAATAAAATTATTAACTGAAATTATAATAAGTTTAGTTTAAAAATCAAAATAATTATAAATTAAATAAAAATAAAGTAATTTATTTAAATCAATCAACAAAAAGTTAATAATGAATGAATTAACTTTTATTATTAAAATTCGCTTTTATATATTCTGATAAGAAGGAGTTTAGTTAATATTTTAAATCATATATCTAAAATTTAAAGAAATCTTATCTTTATAATTGCAATTTAATTTGATAAATCATAGTTTGAAGTTTTAAATATTGGCATGTAATTATAATTTTTATAAATTATTCAAACTTACCAAATTATGTATGAAACTAAATTCTTTAAAAATCTCAATTCGAATTAAAATTATAAAAAAAAAAAAAACTTTCCTTATTGCGAGTTCTTTTTGAACTTATTTCAATAATTACAACAACTAATTGAATGGTAATGCAGGTAACCATTTTTTAGTAACTAGTTTTAGAATCCATTTCAATCTGATGATGCAAGCAAAGGCAGACTGAATAAATAGTCTTTGAGCTGAACTGTCTGCAACATATGCATTTCTGCTTTCCTATCTAATTTACAATCTGTTACAATACAACAACACTGTATCGATTTGTTCGGAAACTATTATGTTGGAGAATACAAAAGAGACTGTAGGAATGGCCAAGGAACATTTTACTACCCAAACGGAGACAGGTATGAAGGAGGATGGAAAAATAATGATAAACACGGACAGGGAGCATACTACAGATGTGGAGACAAGTACTCAGGCCAATGGGACGGTAGCAAAGGCCAAGGAGAAATTAACTACAAAGACGGAACTAAGTATATAGGACGCTGGAATTACTTTAGTGGTTTCAAGAGACATGGATTTGGAATTTTATACTCTATAGATGAACAAGTACTCAACGAAGGCAATTGGGAGTACAATGAGTATATGGGCAAGGAGTAATATCAAAGTTGTTTACATTTATACCTCAGTTGTGCTTTGTCAAGTTTATTAAAATCTGTGTACTAATTTCAATAAGTATTTAATTTAATTATTGTCTTTACTTTATCACTAAGATTTGATGATTAATTTGGCTAAATTTTTATTTAAATTAGAGTTTTGTAATATTTCTCAAGTAGTTTTGACATGAACACTTTCGAACACTTATTAAAAGTTAATTAAAAGAGCTATTATTTAAATATTAATAATAAATTTAATTTAAATTTTATTGAAAAATTTTTAATCTAAAGTTTTGAATAATATTCAATTTCAATATGTATTTTTTATTCTGGGGTTTTGGGGTTTTGGGGTTTTGGGGTTTTGGGG